>CM065713.1:7172124-7213008 GCA_017654935.2 Phymorhynchus buccinoides
TGTAGACAGGTTGTAATCATTTTGTGCGTGTGTGTGTGTGTGCACACGCATACTGTCTGAATGTTTTAATAGAACTCCCAGTTATAAGGAATTCTTTTTGTTACAATGCCTCTCTATAATTGTATTTCCAAATTGATTTAGATGGGGTTGGTGTAAGTTATTTCCATAATCCAAATTTAGATTTTAGATAGGGGTGGGGTAAGTATTTTCTCTTGGGTTTAAACATGATATGGGATTGTATCTTGTTTGTTTTCTTTATATGACAAGAATATAATAAACGTTATTCCTGCAACGTTTCAGGGAACTGTTGTTAATTTTAATGGACTTATGATGATTTTAGTCTCTGATCGTAGTCAAAATATTGATTTTAGAGGGGAGTGTGTTAGGTGGCATGGGATTGTACCTTTTTTATTTGTGTTATATAACAAGAACATACTATAATATTATTCCTGCAAAGTTTAAGGCAATTATCGGTACTTTTAAGGGACTTGTGATGCTTTTAGTCTCTGATCGTAGTCAAAATATTGGTTTTAGAGGGGGGTGGGATATGCATGTCCTTTTGATTTCAAAAATGGCAAGGGATTGTATCTTGTTTATTTGTTGCATATAAAAAGAACATAACAAACATTATTCCTGTAAAGTTTCAAACAATTGTCGATAATTTTAAGGGACTTATGATGATTTTAGTCTCTGCTCGTAGTCAAAATATTGATTTTAGAGGGGGGTAGGGTAGGTGTTTCCTCTTGTGTTAAAATATGGCAAGGGATTGTATCTTGTTTATTTGCTTTATGTAACAAGAACATAACATACATTATTCCTGCAAAGTTTCAGGCAATTGTCGTTACTTTTAAGGGACTTATGAGGATTTTAGTCTCTGATCGTAGTCAAAATATTGTTTTTAGAGGGGGGTAGGGTAGGTCTTTCCTCTTGTGTTACAAAATGGCATGGGATTGTACCTTGTTATTTGTGCTATATGACAAGAACATACTAAATATTATTCCTGCAAAATTTCCGGCAATTGTCAGTATGTTTAAGGGACTTATGATTTTAGTCTCTGCTCGTAGTCAAAATATTGATTTTAGAGGGGGGTAGGGTAGGTGTTTCCTCTTGAGTTAAAATATGGCAAGGGATTGTGTCTTGTATATTTGCTTTATATGACAAGAACACAACAAACATTATTCCTGCAAAGTTTCAGGCAATTGTTGGTACGTTTAAGGGACTTATGAGGATTTTAGTCTCTGCACGTAGTCAAAATATCGATTTTAGAGGGGGGTAGGTTAGGTGTTTCCTCTTGTGTTAAAAAATGACACGGGATTGTATCTTGTTTATTTGCTTTATATGCCAAGAACATAATGAACGTTATGGATTTGCTTTTGTTTGGATGAACCAATCAGTTGGACATGTTAAACCATTTTTGCGTGTTTTCAGACAACGATTAATTGACTGCAGGTGGCAAATATGGTATGAACATATGGAAACTAGTGATAGGTTCAGTCTTTACAGAGCTTTTTGCAGTGAGCATAGTTTTAAATCTTATTTACTTGGATAGGCAATAGTTCATTACAACTAGATTTAGATTAGGAATTTCTGAGTTAGCAGTACATCATTTCAGGTACAAAAATTATAGAGATAATTTGATTTGTCCTTTATGTAAGCAAGAAGAAGATGAAGTGCATTTTGATCTCTGTTGCCCAACACACATCATAGAGATAATGATTTGATTTGTCCTTTATGTAAGCAAGAAGAAGATGAAGTGCATTTTGTTCTCTGTTGCCCAACACACATTATAGAGATAATGATTTGATTTGTCCTTTATGTAAGCAAGAAGAAGATGAAGTGCATTTTGTTCTCTGTTGCCCAACACACATTATAGAGATAATGATTTGATTTGTCCTTTATGTACGGAAGAAGAAGAAGATGAAGTGCATTTTGTTCTCTGTTGCCCAACACACATTATAGAGATAATGATTTGATTTGTCCTTTGTGTACGCAAGAAGAAGAAGATGAAGGGCATTTTGTTCTCTGTTGCCCAACACACACTATAGAGATAATGATTTGATTTGTCCTTTATGTAAGCAAGAAGAAGATGAAGTGCATTTTGTTCTCTGTTGCCCAACACACATTATAGAGATAATGATTTGATTTGTCCTTTATGTAAGCAAGAAGAAGAAGATGAAGGGCATTTTGTTCTCTGTTGCCCAACACACATTATAGAGATAATGATTTGATTTGTCCTTTATGTAAGCAAGAAGAAGATGAAGTGCATTTTGTTCTCTGTTGCCCAATACTTCGCCATATTCGTGAACGTTTCATAAAGCCTACATATTATAGACGTCCTTCATTTTGTAAACTATGTTTACTGTTGTCATCCACCAGAGATGAAGATGTGCGTTATTTCTCTATATTTTTGTATAAGTCATTCAAGATAAGAGAAGCTGCCACTTCATGAAAAACTTACTTTATATGGAATGTTGATTTGTAGCTTTATGTCATGCTCATTAATTATTGCATATGTATGTATTCATGTTCGCACGGCTGATCATGATGGGCTATGGCCTTTAAGTGATTAAACCATCTTGCGTCTGTCTCTCAGATACTCACTATAATCAGCAGTGGTAGCACTCCGGTTGGAGGGTAGTCCCATTCCCACATTGTTGACAGCACTGAAGCTGATATTGTAGTCTCTCTCTCTCTCTCTCTCTCTCTGATACTTGGTCGAGTTTCAAACCAGCGCACGAGTCACACGCACTTTTGGGTCGCTCCAGTGTTTTGGTTCCCTGTGGTAGTATTGCCAGTAGTTCAAGTCTGAAACTGTGCACGGTACTTCGTGAAGAACCATGCCTTTGGATGGTTTTTCCTTCAGGGCAAGATGTGGCGGATTTTTGCCAGTATTCCTGAATTTCATGTACAAAAGGGCAGTACAGAAAGCGAAAATGAGAATCTCCATTTTGAAGCTTCGCAGCCGTTGTGACGGTGTAGTGGCAGGTTTGCTCCTGGTTTTGTTGTTCTGGGGTGGGCTACTGATGCAGTGCGGAGACGTGGAGCCGCATCCCGGGCCTCCTGCTCCGGCTCCGCCGGGGAAGACGGACAACACGAGGCAGACCAGACTCAGCACTGCCCGCAGTGCCAGTGGCGACAGGACTCTGACGGTTGACGAGGCAAGTGTATCCAAGTCTACAGGTGCCAGTCCCACTTCTTCTGACACAGCACCCTCTAACTCTGACATCATGACCCTGCTGAGAGGTATGGAGAGTAAGTTAAATGAGGTGAGTGACGGTGTAAAGACTTTGAAAGAAGATGTCAAGTCCTTGAAAGAACAGAACGCAGCTATGAAGGATGACATTGTGGGTCTTAAAGAGGAAGTGATAGACTTGCGTACTCGGAATAATGATTTGTGCAGGGCCAACACAGAGCTTCATGACAAGTTTGCTTATCTTGAGAGAAAAACCGAGGACCTTGAGGGACGCTAAAAGCGTAGTAATCTGTTGTTCTATGGTGTGAGCAGGAGTGAGAATGAGACTAGTGATGATTGTGAGAAATTGTTGAAAGACTTAACTTCTGTGAAAATGGGTGTGAGTGGCGTGGAGTTTGACAGAGTGCACAGATTAAACACTAAGCATGACTCACCAATCATTGCCTGTTGCTCTGCTTACAAGGACAAGGTTCGTGTCATTAAGGCCAAAACCAAACTGAAAGGCACCAACATCTTTGTTGGTGAAGATTTCACCTTCAGAGTCTGTGAGGTCAGACGCAAGCTGACACCTCATCTGAAAGAGGCCAGGGCCAGTGGCAAGAGAGTGGCCATGATCTTTGTGATTTGTGCCATTGATGACAATATTAATAGAGCTTTAGGTTTATTTAATGATTATATTAAAAAGTGTGCTGAATGTATGAACAGAGAAAGGTAAAGACAGTAAAAAAGATAAAAATAGAAATAAGGATAAAACTATGAACAAGATAGATAGGACTAATTTTGTAATTGGTAGAAGGGAATATAAGAATCTTTTAGATCGGAAAAAGAAATTGTATAATAAAAACATGCTTGATAACATGATTAGGTCTCTTGATTCACAACAGGACTTCTGGAAAGCAGTTAATAAAGTCCCCTTCAAAAAGAAACAGCCAAAGCATTCCATACCTTTAGAAAAGTGGTACGATCATTTTAGAGATTTATTAGATAAGGATGGTGTGTGTGGTGTGGATGATGGGGTGGATGATGATGGTATGGATGAGAATGAGCAAATTGCATCTGGTAACAATGATGATGGCGATGATGGTGATTATTTTAATCGTCCCATTTCTTATGATGAAGTCATGTTTGCCATACGCAAGCTTAAAAACAACAAAGCTGCAGGCCCGGATCACATTATTAGTGAATTGTTTAAAAATGTTGCTTCTGAGATTATTGCTTTCTTTCTTAAATTTTTCAAGAAACTTTTTGACAGTGGTCTTTATCCTGAAAATTGGTCCGAATCTATTATCTTGCCATTATTTAAAAAGGGAAGTATAAATGATCCTAATAATTATAGGGGTATCTCTTTAGTAGACATTAGTAGTAAACTGTACAGCACTATTATATATCAACAGAAGATTACAGAACTGGGTTGACTTGAATAATATCACTGGTGAACATCAAGCTGGATTCAAAAAAGGATACTCTACTGTAGACCACATGTTTACTCTCCTAGCCTTTATTCAGAAAGTTTTGTATGAATCGCAAATTTCCACCAAAGGCTTATTGACTGTAGGTGGCAAATGTGGAATGATCACATTCAAACTAGCAGTAGATACGATTTTTATAGAAATATTGTTAATTGTGATATACGATGTGTACAGAGTTATTTGAAATTTGACCTTGATATGCATTCAAAGAAATTGTTAGCTAAATTTAGACTAGGGGTATCGGATATAAAAAGTCATCAGTTACGATATAGACAGCATGTACGTAATGATTTACTTTGCCCTCTATGTTTAGAGAGTGAAGAAAACGAATTACATTTTGTTTTGTGTTGTCCTGTATTCAAAGATATTCGCCAGAGAATAATTCCTCAGAAATACCACCGACAACCTTGCATGTTTAGATTGAATGTCCTCATGAGTTCAAACAAATATGGTGACATTAAAAACCTGTGTGTGTTTTTACGTAAAGCATTTAGGTTAAGAGAAGTGCTGACTTCGTAAATGAAAGTTTGTGCATATATTTGCTTATAGTAGCTGTTTAGTTTGATGTTTCATGAACATTCCCATTCAAATGGGCCAATGGCCTCTCTGAATAAACCATCTTGCGTCTCTCAGATACTTACTATAATCAGCAGTGGTAGCACTCCGGCTGGAGGGTAGTCCCATTCCCACATTGTTGACAGCACTGAAGCTGATATTGTAGTCTCTCTCTCTCTCTACTCTCTCTCTCTCTCATTCATTGTTGACAGCACTCTCTCTCTCTCTCTCTCAGATACTCACTATAATCAGCAGTGGTAGCACTCCGGTTGGAGGGTAGTCCCATTCCCACATTGTTGACAGCACTGATGCTGATATTGTAGTCTGTGTTAGGGGTCAGGCCAGCTATTTCTGTTTCCAGCAAGTCTTCCTCTGCATCTGTATGACAATAAAACAACAATGAAACATATCATCACTGCTAATAATGGCAACAATACAGTAATAACATCCTCATTGTTAGTGATGATGATGTCTGTGTTAGGAGTCAGGCATGGTATCTCCTGTTCTATATGTCCTCCCTGTGTCTGTATAACACAACAATAAACATATCATCACTGCTAATAACGGCAACAATACAGTAATAACATCCTCATTGTTAGTGATGATGATGTCTGTGTTAGGAGTCAGGCATGGTATCTCCTGTTCTATATGTCCTCCCTGTGTCTGTATAACACAACAATAAACATATCATCACACCACTCAGTAAACATTGTCTCGACTAAAAGATAGGACAGACTAAAAACAGACTAAAAAGTTAGGATAAGAAAAATAGAAGCAGTCATAAATATACGCATAAAATACTGTTACACCTAAGATCAACAGATGGACAGCAAGACATAGGACAATCCATCATCATTTAGTGGGATACAAAATGAGGTCAGCAATCATTGTAAAGGCGAATGGCAGAGGGAATAAAAGAGTGAAGGAGCCTTGATGTTCTTGCACGTGGGGCTCGGTGTCTGTCACTTCTGTCTGCAGTCGATGTTGTCATGTAAAGACGTTTTTTTTTATGAAAAAGGCAGGAGAATGGGCTATTAAGTCAGAAAGAAAGCAAATAACAGAAAGCAAAGGGAAAAGGCAGAATCAAAGAGAGTGACAGATTAGAGGAAGCTACAATCACAGAACTTCCAGAAGTGGGAGGAACCATTTGTAACCCCCCCCCCCCCCTCCTCCAGTATCCCCACAATGAGACTTGTGGAGGGGAGGCAGGTCGTACAGCTCCCCATATAGAGGCACGAGGCATCCACCCACTGAACTGAATGCTCAAGTCAAGGGATGAAAACAAACACACACACACACCATTTGTAACACCCCACACCCCCCCCCCCTTAGTTCAGCCTGAATGTCATAGACAACGAACTGACACACACACCATTTGTACCCCCCCCCCCCCCTTAGTTCAGCCTGAATGTCATAGACAACGAACTGACACACACACCATTTGTACCCCCCCCCCCCCCCTTAGTTCAGCCTGAATGTCATAGACAATGAACTGACACACACACCATTTGTACCCCCCCCCCCCCCTTAGGTCAGCCTTAATGTCATAACACACACACACACCATTTGTTAGCCCCCCCCCCCCCCCCTTAGGTCAGCCTTAATGTCATAACACACACCATTTGTACCCCCCCCCCCCCTTTAGTTCAGCCTTAATGTCATAACACACACCATTTGTAACCCCCCCCCCCCCCCCCCCTTAGTTCAGCCTTAATGTCATAAACACACACACACACCATTTGTACCCCCCCCCCCCCCTTAGTTCAGCCTTAATGTCATAACACACACCATTTGTACCCCCCCCCCCCCCCCCCCCCCCCTTAGTTCAGCCTTAATGTCATAACACACACACACACCATTTGTACCCCCACCCCCCACCCCCCCCTTAGTTCAGCCTTAATGTCATAACTAACACACACACCATTTGTACCCCACCATTTGTACCCCCCCCCCCCCCCTTAGTTCAGCCTTAATGTCATAACACACACACACACCATTTGTAAACCCCCCCCCCCCCCCCCCCTTAGTTCAGCCTTAATGTCATAACACACACACACACCATTTGTACCCCCCCCCCCCCTTAGTTCAGCCTTAATGTCATAACACACACACACACCATTTGTACCCCCCCCCCCCCCCCCCCTTAGTTCAGCCTTAATGTCATAACACACACCATTTGTAACCCCCCCCCCCCCCCTTAGTTCAGCCTTAATGTCATAACACACACACACACCATTTGTAACGCCCCCCCCCCCCCCCCCCCTTAGTTCAGCCTTAATGTCATAACACACACACACCATTTGTAACCCCCCCCCCCCCCCCCTTAGTTCAGCCTTAATGTCATAACACACACACACACCATTTGTACACCATTTGTACCCCCCCCCCCCCCTTAGTTCAGCCTTAATGTCATAACACACACCATTTGTAAACCCCCCCCCCCCCCTTAGTTCAGCTTAATGTCATACACACACACACACCATTTGTAACCCCCCCCCCCCCCTTAGTTCAGCCTTAATGTCATAACACACACACACCATTTATAACCCCCCCCCCCCCACCATTAATGTCATAACAACAACCCCACACCCCCCCCCCCCCCCTTAGTTCAGCCTTAATGTCATAACGGCACACACACACACCATTTGTAACCCCCCCCCCCCCCCCTTAGTTCAGCCTTAATGTCATAACACACACAAACATTTGTCGGTACCCCCCCCCCCCCCCCCTTAGTTCAGCCTTAATGTCATAAACACACACACACACATTTGTAACCCCCCCCCCCCCCCCTTAGTTCAGCCTTAATGTCATAACACACACCATTTGTAACCCCCCCCCCCCCCCTTAGTTCAGCCTTAATGTCATAACACACACACACACACCATTTGTAACCCCCCCCCCCCCCCTAGGTCAGCCTTAATGTCATAACACACACACCATTTGTAACACCCCCCCCCCCCCCCCCTTAGTTCAGCCTTAATGTCATAACACACACACACACACCATTTGTACCCCCCCCCCCCCTTAGTTCAGCCTTAATGTCATAACACACCATTTGTAACCCCCCCCCCCCCCCCCCCCTTAGTTCAGCCTTAATGTCATAACACACACACACACCATTTGTAACCCCCCCCCCCCCCCCCCCTTAGTTCAGCCTTAATGTCATAATAACACACACAACACACCACACCATTTGTACCCCCCCCCCCCCCCCCTTAGTTCAGCCTTAATGTCATAACACACACACACACCATTTGTACCCCCCCCCCCCCCCCCCCCCTTAGTTCAGCCTTAATGTCATAACACACACACACCATTTGTAACCCCCCCCCCCCCCTTAGTTCAGCCTTAATGTCATAACACACACACACACACCATTTGTAACCCCCCCCCCCCCCCCCCTTAGTTCAGCCTTAATGTCATAACACACACACACACACCATTTGTAACCCCCCCCCCCCCCCTTAGTTCAGCCTTAATGTCATAACACACACACACACACCATTTGTACCCCCCCCCCCCCCTTAGTTCAGCCTTAATGTCATAAAACACACACACACACCATTTGTACCCCCCCCCCCCCCCCCTTAGTTCAGCCTTAATGTCATAACACACACACACACCATTTGTACCCCCCCCCCCCCCTTAGTTCAGCCTTAATGTCATAACACACACACACACCATTTGTACCCCCCCCCCCCCCCCCCCCCCCTTAGTTCAGCCTTAATGTCATAACACACACACCATTTGTACCCCCCCCCCCCCCTTAGTTCAGCCACACACACACCATTTGTACCCCCCCCCCCCCCTTAGTTCAGCCTTAATGTCATAACACACACACACACCATTCCCCCCCCCCCCCCCCCCCCCCCCCCCCCCTTAGTCATTCAGCCTTAATGTCACCCCCCCCACACACACACACCATTTGTAACCCCCCCCCCCCCCCCCTTAGTTCAGCCTTAATGTCATAACACACACACACACACCATTTGTACCCCCCCCCCCCCCCCCCCTTAGTTCAGCCTTAATGTCATGTAACACACACACACACCATTTGTACCCCCCCCCCCCCCCCCCCCCCCTTAGTTCAGCCTTAATGTCATAAACACACACACACATTTGTACTCTACCCCCACCCCCCCCCCCCCCCCCCCATAGTTGCCTTAATGTCATAAACACACACACACACCATTTGTACCCCCCCCCCCCCTTAGTTCAGCCTTAATGTCATAACACACACACACACACCATTTGTAACCCCCCCCCCCCCCCCCCTTAGTTCAGCCTTAATGTCATAACACACACACACACCATTTGTAACCCCCCCCCCCCCCCCCCCCTTAGTTCAGCCTTAATGTCATAACACACACACACACCATTTGTAACCCCCCCCCCCCCCCCTTAGGTCAGCCTTAATGTCATAAACACACACACACCATTTGTAACCCCCCCCCCCCCCCCCCCCCCCCTTAGTTCAGCCTTAATGTCATAACACACACACACACCATTTGTAACCCCCCCCCCCCCCCTAGGTCAGCCTTAATGTCATAACAACACACACACCATTTGTACCCCCCCCCCCCCCCCCCTTAGTTCAGCCTTAATGTCATAACACACACACACACCATTTGTAACCCCCCCCCCCCCCCCCCCCTTAGTTCAGCCTTAATGTCATAACACACACACACACCATTTGTAACCCCCCCCCCCCCCCTTAGTTCAGCCTTAATGTCATAACACACACACACACCATTTGTAACCCCCCCCCCCCCCCCCCTTAGTTTCAGCCTTAATGTCATAACACACACACACACCATTTGTAACCCCCCCCCCCCCCCCCCCTTAGTTCAGCCTTAATGTCATAACACACACACACACCATTTGTACCCCCCCCCCCCCCCCTTAGTTCAGCCTTAATGTCATAACACACACACACACACATTTGTACCCCCCCCCCCCCCCTTAGTTCAGCCTTAATGTAATAACACACACACACACACCATTTGTACCCCCCCCCCCCCCCCCCCTTAGTTCAGCCTTAATGTCATAACACACACACACACCATTTGTACCCCCCCCCCCCCCCCCCCCTTAGTTCAGCCTTAATGTCATACACACACACACCATTTGTACCCCCCCCCCCCCCCCCTTAGTTCAGCCTTAATGTCATAACACACACACACACCATTTGTAACAGCCCCCCCCCCCCCCCCCCTTAGTTCAGCCTTAATGTCATAACACACACACACACCATTTGTAACCCCCCCCCCCCCCCCCCCTTAGTTCAGCCTTAATGTCATAACACACACACACACACCATTTGTAACCCCCCCCCCCCCCCCCTTAGTTCAGCCTTAATGTCATAACACACACACACACCATTTGTAACCCCCCCCCCCCCCCCTTAGTTCAGCCTTAATGTCATAACACACACACACACCATTTTAACCCCCCCCCCCCCCCCCTTAGTTCAGCCTTAATGTCATAACACACACACACACCATTTGTAAACCCCCCCCCCCCCCCCCCCTTAATGTAGTTCAACCTTAATGTGTAACCCACCCCCCCCCCCACACCATGTTGTAACACACACACACCAACCCCCCCCCCCCCCCCTTAGTTCAGTTCAGCCACACACACACCATTTGTACACACAGCCTTAATGTCAATAACACACACACACCATTTGTAACACCCCCCCCCCCCCCCTTAGTTCAGCCTTAATGTCATAACACACACACACAACACCATTTGTAAACCCCCCCCCCCCCCCCCCCTTAGTTCAGCCTTAATGTCATAGCACACACACAACACACACACCATTTGTAACCCCCCCCCCCCCCCCCCCTTAGTTCAGCCTGTAACACCATGTGTATCCCCCCCCCCCCCCCCCTTAGTTCACACGAACTGTACACACACACCATTTGTAACACCCCCCCCCCCCCCCCCCCCCCCCTTAGGTTCAGCCTTAATGTCATAGTACAACGAACTGTACACACACCATTTGTAACCCCCCCCCCCCCCCCCCCTTAGTTCAGCCTTAATGTCATAAACAACGAACTGTACACACACACCATTTGTAACCCCCCCCCCCCCCCCCCCCCTTAGGTCAGCCTTAATGTCATAGACAATGAACTGACACACACACCATTTGTAACCTCCCCCCCCCCACCCCCCCCCCCCTTAGTTCAGCCTTAATGTCATAGACAATGAACTGACACACACCATTTGTAACCCCCCCCCCCCCCTTAGGTCAGCCTTAATGTCATAGACAACGAACTGTACACACACACCATTTGTAACCCCCCCCCCCCCTAGGTCAGCCTGAATGTCATTGTAACCCCCCCCCCCCTTAGGTCAGCCTGAATGTCATAGACAATGAACTGACACACACACCATTTGTACCCCCCCCCCCCCCTTAGGTCAGCCTGAATGCCATAGACAATGAACTTGACACACACCATTTTTAACCCCCCACCCCCCCCCCTTAGGTCAGCCTGAATGTCATAGACAATGAACACACACACACCATTTGTACCCCCCCCCCCCCCCCCCCCCTTAGGTCAGCCTTAATGTCATAGATACACATTTGTAACCCCCCCCCCCCCCCCCCCTTAGGTCAGCCTTAATGTCATAGACAACGAACTGACACACACACCATTTGTAACCGCCCCCCCCCCCCCCCCTTAGTTCAGCCTTAATGTCATAGACAACAACGAACTGACACACACACCATTTGTAACCCCCCCCCCCCCCCCCCTTAGGTCAGCCTTAATGTCATAGACAACGAACTGACACACACACCATTTGTAACCCCCCCCCCCCCCCCCCCCTTAGGTCAGCCTTAATGTCATAGACAACGAACTGACACACACACCATTTGTAACCCCCCCCCTTAGATCCCCTTAATGTCAGCCTTAATGTCATGACACACACACCATTTGTAACCCCCCCCCCCCCCCCCCCCCCCCCTTAGGTCAGCCTTAATGTCATAGACAACGAACTGACACACACACCATTTGTAACCCCCCCTCCCCCCCCCCCTTAGGTCAGCCTTAATGTCATAGACAATGAACTGACACACACACCATTTGTAACCCCCCCCCCCCCTTAGGTCAGCCTTAATGTCATAGACATGAACTGACACACACACCATTTGTAACCCCCCCCCCCTTAGGTCAGCCTTAATGTCATAGACAATGAACTGACACACACACCATTTGTAACCCCCCCCCCCCCCCCTTAGGTCAGCCTTAATGTCATAGACAACGAACTGACACACACACCATTTGTACCCCCCCCCCCCCCCCCTTAGGTCAGCCTTAATGTCATAGACAACGAACTGACACACACACCATTTGTAACCCCCCCCCCCCCCCTTAGGTCAGCCTTAATGTCATAGACAACGAACTGACACACACACCATTTGTAACCCCCCCCCCCCCCCCTTAGGTCAGCCTTAATGTCATAGACAACGAACTGACACACACAGCCCACCCCCCCCCCCCCCCCCCCCCTTAGGTCAGCCTTAATGTCATAGTTCAGCCTTAATGTCATACAATGAACTGACACACACACACCATTTGTAACCCCCCCCCCCCCCCCCCCCCCCTTAGTTCAGCCTTAATGTCATAGACAACGAACTGACACACACACCATTAACACCCACCCCCCCCCCCCCCCCCTTAGTTCAGCCTTAATGTCATAAACAACGAACTGTACACACACCATTTGTAAAACCCCCCCCCCCCCCCCCCCCCCTTAGGTCAGCCTGAATGTCATAGACAATGAACTGACACACACACCATTTGTACACCCCCCCCCCCCCTTAGGTCAGCCTTAATGTCATAGACAATGAACTGACACACACACCATTTGTAACTTCCCCCCCCCCCCCCCCCCTTAGGTCAGCCTTAATGTCATAGACAACGAACTGACACACACACACCTTTTGTAACCCCCCCCCCCTTAGGTCAGCCTGAATGTCATTGTAACCCCCCCTTAGGTCCCCTTAACAGCCTGAATGTCATAGACAATGAACTGACACACACACCCCCCCCCCCCCCCCCTTAGGTCAGCCTGAATGTCATAGACAATGAACTGACACACACACCATTTGTAACCCCCCCCCCCCCCTTAGGTCAGCCTTAATGTCATAGACAATGAACTGACACACACACCATTTGTTACCCCCCCCCCCTTAGGTCAGCCTGAATGTCACAAACAATGAACTGACACACACACCATTTGTAAACCTCGCCCCCCCCCCCTTAGGTCAGCCTGAATGTCATAGACAATGAACTGACACACACACCATTTGTGTAACCCCCCCCCCCCCTTAGGTCAGCCTTAATGTCATAGACAATGAACTGACACACACACCATTTGTACCCCCCCCCCCCCCCCTTAGGTCAGCCTTAATGTCATAGACAATGAACTGACACACACACCATTTGTAACCCCCCCCCCCCCCTTAGGTCAGCCTTAATGTCATAGACAATGAACTGACACACACACCATTTGTAACCCCCCCCCCCCCCCCCCTTAGCCTCAGCCTTAATGTCATAGACAATGAACTGACACACACACCATTTGTAACCCCCCCCCCCCCCTTAGGTCAGCCTGAATGTCATAGACAATGAACTGACACACACACCATTTGTAACCCCCCCCCCCCCTTAGGTCAGCCTTAATGTCATAGACAATGAACTGACACACACACCATTTGTAACCCCCCCCCCCCCCCCCTTAGGTCAGCCTTAATGTCATAGACAATGAACTGACACACACACCATTTGTAACCCCCCCCCCCCCCCCCCCTTAGGTCAGCCTTAATGTCATAGACAATGAACTGACACACACACCATTTGTAACCCCCCCCCCCCCCCCCCCCCCCCCTTAGGTCAGCCTTAATGTCATAGACAATGAACTGACACACACACCATTTCATAACCCCCCCCCCCCCCTTAGGTCAGCCTTAATGTCATAGACAATGAACTGACACACACACACCATTTGTAACCCCCCCCCCCCCCTTAGGTCAGCCTTAATGTCATAGACAATGAACTGACACACACACCATTTGTAACCCCCCCCCCCCCCCCCCCTTAGGTCAGCCTTAATGTCATAGACAATGAACTGACACACACACCATTTGTAACCCCCCCCCCCCCCCCCTTAGGTCAGCCTTAATGTCATAGACAATGAACTGACACACACACCATTTGTACCCCCCCCCCCCCTTAGGTCAGCCTTAATGTCATAGACAATGAACTGACACACACACCATTTGTGTACCCCCCCCCCCCCCCCTTAGGTCAGCCTTAATGTCATAGACAATGAACTGACACACACACCATTTGTAACCCCCCCCCCCCCCCCTTAGGTCAGCCTTAATGTCATAGACAATGAACTGACACACACACCATTTGTACCCCCCCCCCCCTTAGGTCAGCCTTAATGTCATAGACAATGAACTGACACACACACCATTTGTACAACCCCCCCCCCCTTAGGTCAGCCTTAATGTCATAGACAATGAACTGACACACACACCATTTGTAACCCCCCCCCCCCCCCTTAGGTCAGCCTTAATGTCATAGACAATGAACTGACACACACACACCATTCGTAACCCCCCCCCCCCCCCTTAGGTCAGCCTTAATGTCATAGACAATGAACTGACACACACACCATTTGTAACCCTCACCCCCCCTTAGGTCAGCCTTAATGTCATAGACAATGAACTGACACACACACCATTTGTAACCCCCCCCCCCCCCCCCCCCCTTAGGTCAGCCTTAATGTCATAGACAATGAACTGACACACACACACACCATTTGTAACCCCCCCCCCCCCCCCTTAGGTCAGCTAATGTCATAGACAACGAACTGACACACACACCATTTGTAAACCCCCCCCCCCCCCCCTTAGGTCAGCCTGAATGTCATAGACAATGAACTGACACACACACCATTTGTAAACCCCCCCCCCTTAGGTCAGCCTTAATGTCATAGACAATGCTGAACTGACACACACACCATTCGTAACCCCCCCCCCCCCCCTTAGGTCAGCCTTAATGTCATAGACAATGAACTGACACACACACCATTTGTAACCCTCCCCCCCCCCTTAGGTCAGCCTTAATGTCATAGACAACGAACTGACACACACACCATTTGTATTCCCCCCCCCCCCCCTTAGGTCAGCCTTAATGTCATAGACAATGAACTGACACACACACCATTTGTATCCCCCCCCCCCCCCTTAGGTCAGCCTGAATGTCATAGACAACGAACTGACACATACACCATTTGTCCCTCCCCCCCCCCCCCCTTAGGTCAGCCTTAATGTCATAGACAATGAACTGACACACACACCATTTGTATCCCCCCCCCCCCCCCCCCCCCTTAGGTCAGCCTTAATGTCATAGACAATGAACTGACACACACACCATTTGTATCCCCCCCCCCCCCTTAGGTCAGCCTTAATGTCATAGACAATGAACTGACACACACACCATTTGTATCCCCCCCCCCCCCCCCCCCTTAGGTCAGCCTTAATGTCATAGACAACGAACTGACACACACACCATTTGTAACCCCCCCCCCCCCTTAGGTCAGCCTTAATGTCATAGACAACGAACTGACACACACACACCATTTGTAACCTCCCCCCCCCCCCCCCCCCCCCTTAGGTCAGCCTTAATGTCATAGACAATGAACTGACACACACACCATTTGTAACCCCCCCCCCCCCCCCCTTAGGTCAGCCTTAATGTCATAGACAATGAACTGACACACACACCATTTGTAACCCCCCCCCCCCCCCCCCCCCTTAGGTCAGCCTTAATGTCATAGACAATGAACTGACACACACACACCATTTGTAACCCCCCCCCCCCCCCCCTTAGGTCAGCCTTAATGTCATAGACAACGAACTGAAACTGACACACACACCATTTGTAACCCCCCCCCCCCCCCCCCCCTTAGGTCAGCCTTAATGTCATAGACAATGAACTGACACACACACCATTTGTACCCCCCCCCCCCCCCCCTTAGGTCAGCCTTAATGTCAGACAACGAACTGACACTGACTCCCTTTTATAACCCTCCCCCCCCTTAGGTCAGCCTGAATGTCATTGTAACCCCCCCTTTAGGTCAGCCTGAATGTCATTGTAACCCCCCCCTTAGGTCAGCCTGAATGTCATTGTAACCCCCCCTTAGGTCAGCCTGAATGTCATAGACAACGAACTGACACTGACTCCCTTTTATAACCCTCCCCCCCCTTAGGTCAGCCTGAATGTCATTGTAACCCCCCCTTAGGTCAGCCTGAATGTCATAGACAACGAACTGACACTGACTCCCTTTTATAACCCTCCCCCCCCTTAGGTCAGCCTGAATGTCATTGTAACCCCCCCTTAGGTCAGCCTGAATGTCATAGACAACGAACTGACACTGACTCCCTTTTATAACCCTCCCCCCTCTCCTTCCTCACTCACGCAGAGAGACGTTTTTGGTGTGGGTTGTCGTGTCATTGCTGTAGTGGATGATGAAGGCGGTCACTGGTTGTCCCCCTTGCTTCAGAGGGCGCTGCAGCCGCAGCTTGAGGACTGTGGGTAATTCTTCGAGCAATGGCACTTCGGGGGGGTCAGGGACCACTGTATGGATGAAACGATACAATGGTGAACAGAAGTGAACACACTGGTTTAAACAAAGTTTATTAACATAATACATTGCAGTGTACACAAATTATTGTATGAGCACAACAAGCTATAAGCTTATAAGCGCACTCAAAAACGTTTCAGTTACGAACAAAAGGCTGCATCATGAAATTATTTGAATAGCTATGAGAAAAATACAATTGGAATAAGAAAAATAACTAAGCAAAGATAACAAACTGTGGGTAATTCTTAGAGTAATGATTTGTCAGGGACCACTGTATGGATGAAACGATACAATGGTGAACAGAAGTGAACAAACTGTAGGTAATTCTTAGAGCAGTGGCGCTTCAGGGGGGTCAGGGACCAGTGGAATACATAGACAATGCAATAACAATAAAGCAACAAAAACAACTAGTGATGTAAAATGACAATAAACAGGAACTAGTGATGTAAAATGACAATAAACAGGAACTAGTGATGTAAAATGACAATAAAGAGGAACTAGTGATGTAAAATGACAATAAACAGGAACTAGTGATGTAAAATGACAATAAACAGTAACTAGTGATGTAAAATGACAACAGGAACTAGTGATGTAAAATGACAATAAACAGGAACTAGTGATGTAATAAATGACAACAGGAACTAGTGATGTAAAATGACAACAGTAACTAGTGATGTAAAATGACAATAAACAGGAACTATGTAAAATGACAATGTAAAATGACAATGAAACAAACAGTGATGTAAAACTAGTGAGGAACTAGTATGTAAAATGACAAACAGTAACAGTAAAATGACAACAGGAACTAGTGATGTAAAATGACAATAAACAGGAACTAGTGATGTAAAATAACAATAAACAGGAACTAGTGATGTAAAATAACAATAAACAGGAACTAGTGATGTAAAATGACAATAAACAGGAACTAGTGATGTAAAATGACAATAAACAGTAACTAGTGATGTAAAATGACAATAAACAGGAACTAGTGATGTAAAATGACAATAAACAGGAACTAGTGATGTAAAATGACAATAAACAGGAACTAGTGATGTAAAATGACAATAAACAGTAACTAGTGATGTAAAATGACAACAGTAACTAGTGATGTAAAATGACAACAGTAACTAGTGATGTAAAATGACAATAAACAGTAACTAGTGATGTAAAATGACAATAAACAGGAACTAGTGATGTAAAATGACAATAAACAGGAACTAGTGATGTAAAATGACAACAGGAACTAGTGATGTAAAATGACAATAAACAGGAAATGTGATGTAAAATGACAGGAACTAGTGATGTAAAATGACAATAAACAGGAACTAGTGATGTAAAATGACAATAAACAGTAACTAGTGATGTAAAATGACAAAAAACAGGAACTAGTGATGACAATAAACAGGAACTAGTGATGTAAAATGACAATAAACAGGAACTAGTGATTGTAAAATGACGTGATAAAACAGGAACTAGTGATGTAAAATGTGTAAACAGTGATGTAAAATGACAACAGGAACTAGTGATGTAAAATGACAATAAACAGTAACTAGTGATGTAAAATGACAATAAACAGGAACTAGTGATGTAAAATGACAATAAACAGGAACTAGTGATGTAAAATGACAATAAACAGGAACTAGTGATGTAAAATGACAATAAACAGTAACTAGTGATGTAAAATGACAATAAACAGGAACTAGTGATGTAAAATGACAATAAACAGGAACTAGTGATGTAAAATGAAAATAAAATAACTAGTGATGTAAAAACAATAAAGAGTAACTAGTGATGTAAAATGACAATAAAAAGGAACTAGTGATGTAAAATGACAATAAACAGGAACTAGTGATGTAAAATGACAATAAACAGGAACTAGTGATGTAAAATGACAATAAACAGGAACTAGTGATGTAAAATGACAATAAACAGGAACTAGTGATTAAAATGTAAACAGGAACTTTGATGTAACATGACAATAAACAGGAACTAGTGATGTAAAAAATGATAAACAGGAACTAGTGATGTAAAATGACAATTAAACAGGAACTAATGTTCGGATGTAAAATGACAATAAACAGTAACTAGTGATGTAAAATGACAACAGGAACTAGTGATGTAAAATGACAATAAACAGGAACTAGTGATGTAAAATGACAATAAACAGGAACTAGTGATGTTAATAATGACAACAGGAACTAGTGATTGTAAAATGACAATAAACAGTAACTAGTGATGTAAAATGACAATAAACAGGAACTAGTGTGATGTAAAATGACAATAAACAGGAACTAGTGATGTAAAATGACAACAGGAACTAGTGATGTAAAATGACAATAAACAGGAACTCTAGTGATGTAAAATGACAATAAACAGGAACTAGTGATGTAAAATGACAATAAACAGGAACTAGTGAAATGACAACAAAAATGACAATAAACAGTAACTAGTGATGTAAAATGACAATAAACAGTAACTAGTGATGTAAAATGACAATAAACAGGAACTAGTGATGTAAAATGACAACAGGAACTAGTGATGTAAAATGACAATAAACAGGAACTAGTGATGTAAAATGACAATAAACAGGAACTAGTGATGTAAAATGACAATAAACAGGAACTAGTGATGTAAAATGACAATATTTTGAAAGGAACTAGTGATGTAAAATGACAATAAACAGGAACTAGTGATGTAAAATGACAATAAACAGGAACTAGTGATGTAAAATGACAATAAACAGGAACTAGTGATGTAAAATGACAATAAACAGGAACTAGTGATGTAAAATGACAATAAACAGGAACTAGTGATGTAAAATGACAATAAACAGGAACTAGTGATGTAAAATGACAATAAACAGTAACTAGTGATGTAAAATGACAACAGTAACTAGTGATGTAAAATGACAATAAACAGGAACTAGTGATGTAAAATGACAATAAACAGGAACTAGTGATGTAAAATGACAACAGGAACTAGTGATGTAAAATGACAATAAACAGGAACTAGTGATGTAAAATGACAACAGGAACTAGTGATGTAAAAGGAACTAGTGATGTAAAATGACAATAAACAGGAAACTAGTGATGTAAAAAACAATAAACAGGAACTAGTGATGTAAAATGACAATAAACAGGAACTAGTGATGTAAAATGACAATAAACAGGAACTAGTGATGTAAAATAACAATAAACAGGAACTAGATGTAAGTTGATGTAAAATGACAATAAAAAACAGGAACTAGTGATGTAAAATGACAATAATGTAAAAGAAACATGTGAACTAGTGATGTAAAATGACAATAAACAGGAACTAGTGATGTAAAATGACAATAAAGTGAGGAACTAGTGATGTAAAATGACAATAAACAGGAACTAGTGATGTAAAATGACAGGAACTAGTGATGTAAAATGAAAACAGGAACTAGTGATGTAAAATGACAATAAACAGTAACTAGTGATGTAAAATGACAATAAACAGGAACTAGTGATGTAAAATGACAATAAACAGGAACTAGTGATGTAAAATGACAATAAACAGTAACTAGTGATGTAAAATGACAATAAACAGTAACTAGTGATGTAAAATGACAATAAACAGGAACTAGTGATGTAAAATGACAATAAACAGTAACTAGTGATGTAAAATGACAATAAACAGGAACTAGTGATGTAAATGATGACAATAAACAGGAACTAGTGATGTAAAATGACAATAAACAGGAACTAGTGATGTAAAATGACAATAAACAGGAACTAGTGATTTAAAATGACAATAAACAGGAACTAGTGATGTAAAATGACAATAAACAGGAACTAGTGATGTAAAATGACAATAAACAGGAACTAGTGATGTAAAATGACAATAAACAGGAACTAGTGATGTAAAATGACAATAAACAGGAACTAGTGATGTAAAATGACAATAAACAGGAACTAGTGATGTAAAATGACAATAAACAGTAACTAGTGATGTAAAATGACAATAAACAGGAACTAGTGATGTAAAATGACAATAAACAGGAACTAGTGATGTAAAATGACAATAAACAGTAACTAGATGATGTAAAAATGAAAATAAACAGGAACTAGTGATGTAAAATGACAATAAAACAGTAACTAGTGATGTAAAATGACAATAAACAGGAACTAAAAGTGATGTAAAATGACAAAAAACAGGAACTAGTGATGTAAAATGACAATAAACAGGAACTAGTGATGTAAAATGACAATAAACAGGAACTAGTGATGTAAAATGACAATAAACAGGAACTAGTGATGTAAAATGACAATAAACAGGAACTAGTGATGTAAAATGACAATAAACAGGAACTAGTGATGTACAATGACAATAAACAGGAACTAGTGATGTAAAATGACAATAAACAGGAACTATTGATGTAAAATGACAATAAACAGTAACTATTGATGTAAAATGACAATAAACAGGAACTAGTGATGTAAAATGACAATAAACAGGAACTAGTGATGTAAAATGACAATAAACAGGAACTAGTGATGTAAAATGAAAATAAACAGGAACTAGTGATGTAAAATGACAATAAACAGGAACTAGTGATGTAAAATGACAACAGGAACTAGTGATGTAAAATGACAATAAACAGTAACTAGTGATGTAAAATGACAACAGGAACTAGTGATGTAAAATGACAATAAACAGGAACTAGTGATGTAAAATGACAATAAACAGTAACTAGTGATGTAAAATGACAACAGGAACTAGTGATGTAAAATGACAATAAACAGGAACTAGTGATGTAAAATGACAATAAACAGGAACTAGTAATGTAAACTGACAAGTGAACTAGTGTAAAATGACAATAAACAGGAACTAGTGATGTAAAATGACAATAAACAGGAACTAGTGATGTAAAATGACAATAAACAGGAACTAGTGATGTAAAATGACAATAAACAGGAACTAGTGATGTAAAATGACAATAAACAGGAACTAGTGATGTAAAATGACAATAAACAGGAACTAGTGATGTAAAATGACAATAAACAGGAAATAGTGATGTAAAATGACAATAAACAGTAACTAGTGATGTAAAATGGACAATAAACAGGAACTAGTGATGTAAAATGTAAACAGGAACTATTGATGTAAAATGAAAATAAACAGGAACTAGTGATGTAAAATGACAATAAACAGGAACTAGTGATGTAAAATGACAATAAACTAGATGTAAAATGACTAGTGATGTAAAATGACAATAAACAGGAACTAGTGATGTAAAATGACAATAAAGTGATGTAAAAGGAACTAGTGATGTAAAATGACAATAAACAGTAACTTGTGATGTAAAATGACAATAAACAGGAACTAATAAAATGACAATAAACAGGAACTAGTGATGTAAAATGACAATAAACAGTAACTAGTGATGTAAAATGACAATAAACAGGAACTAGTGATGTAAAATGACAATAAACAGTAACTAGTGATGTAAAATGACAATAAACAGGAACTAGTGATGTAAAATGACAATAAACAGTAACTAGTGATGTAAAATGACAATAAACAGGAACTAGTGATGTAAAATGACAATAAACAGGAAATAGTGATGTAAAATGACAATAAACAGGAACTAGTGATGTAAAATGACAATAAACAGGAACTAGTGATGTAAAATGACAATAAACAGGAACTAGTGATTTAAAATGACAATAAACAGGAACTAGTGATGTAAAATGACAATAAACAGGAACTAGTGATGTAAAATGACAATAAACAGTAACTAGTGATGTAAAAAAATGTAACTAGTGATGTAAAATGACAACAGGAACTAGTGATGTAAAATGACAATAAACAGGAACTAGTGATGTAAAATGACAATAAACAGTAACTAGTGATGTAAAATGACAATAAACAGTAACTAGTGATGTAAAATGACAAAAAACTAGTGATGTAAAATGACAATAAACAGGAACTAGTGATGTAAAATGACAATAAACAGGAACTAGTGATGTAAAATGACAATAAACAGGAACTAGTGATGTAAAATGACAATAAACAGGAACTAGTGATGTAAAATGACAATAAACAGGAACTAGTGATGTAAAATGACAACAGTAACTAGTGATGTAAAATGACAATAAACAGGAACTAGTGATGTAAAATGACAATAAACAGGAACTAGTGATGTAAAATGAACTAGTGATGTAAAATAACAATAAACAGGAACTAGTGATGTAAAATGACAATAAACAGTAACTAGTGATGTAAAATGACAATAAACAGGAACTAGTGATGTAAAATGACAATAACTAGTGATGTAAAATGACAATAAACAGGAACTAGTGATGTAAAATGACAATAAACAGGAACTAGTGATGTAAAATGACAATAAACAGTAACTAGTGATGTAAAATGACAACAGGAACTAGTGATGTAAAATGACAATAAACAGGAACTAGTGATGTAAAATGACAATAGGAACTAGTGATGTAAAATGAAACAGGAACTAGTGATGTAAAATGACAATAAACAGTAACTAGTGATGTAAAATGACTAGTGATGTAAAATGACAAAAAACAGGAACTAGTGATGTAAAATGACAATAAACAGGAACTAGTGATGTAAAATGACAATAAAAAGGAACTAGTGATGTAAAATGACAATAAACAGGAACTAGTTATGTAAAATGACAACAAACAGGAACTAGTGATGTAAAATGACAATAAACAGGAACTAGTGATGTAAAATGACAATAAACAGGAACTAGTGATGTAAAATGACAATAAACAGGAACTAGTGATGTAAAATGACAATAAACAGGAACTAGTGATGTAAAATTGTTTATTGTCATTTTACATCACTAGTTCCTGTTTATTGTCATTTTACATCACTAGTTCCTGTTTATTGTCATTTTACATCACTAGTTCCTGTTTATTGTCATTTTACATCACTAGTTCCTGTTTATTGTCATTTTACATCACTAGTTCCTGTTTATTGTCATTTTACATCACTAGTTCCTGTTTATTGTCATTTTACATCACTAGTTCCTGTTTATTGTCATTTTACATCACTAGTTCCTGTTTATTGTCATTTTACATCACTAGTTCCTGTTTATTGTCATTTTACATCACTAGTTCCTGTTTATTGTCATTTTACATCACTAGTTCCTGTTTATTGTCATTTTACATCACTAGTTCCTGTTTATTGTCATTTTACATCACTAGTTCCTGTTTATTGTCATTTTACATCACTAGTTCCTGTTTATTGTCATTTTACATCACTAGTTCCTGTTTATTGTCATTTTACATCACTAGTTCCTGTTTATTGTCATTTTACATCACTAGTTCCTGTTTATTGTCATTTTACATCACTAGTTCCTGTTTATTGTCATTTTACATCACTAGTTCCTGTTTATTGTCATTTTACATCACTAGTTCCTGTTTATTGTCATTTTACATCACTAGTTCCTGTTTATTGTCATTTTACATCACTAGTTCCTGTTTATTGTCATTTTACATCACTAGTTCCTGTTTATTGTCATTTTACATCACTAGTTCCTGTTTATTGTCATTTTACATCACTAGTTCCTGTTTATTGTCATTTTACATCACTAGTTCCTGTTTATTGTCATTTTACATCACTAGTTCCTGTTTATTGTCATTTTACATCACTAGTTCCTGTTTATTGTCATTTTACATCACTAGTTCCTGTTTATTGTCATTTTACATCACTAGTTCCTGTTTATTGTCATTTTACATCACTAGTTCCTGTTTATTGTCATTTTACATCACTAGTTCCTGTTTATTGTCATTTTACATCACTAGTTCCTGTTTATTGTCATTTTACATCACTAGTTCCTGTTTATCATTTTACATCACTAGTTCCTGTTTATTGTCATTTTACATCACTAGTTCCTGTTTATTGTCATTTTACATCACTAGTTCCTGTTTATTGTCATTTTACATCACTAGTTCCTGTTTATTGTCATTTTACATCACTAGTTCCTGTTTATTGTCATTTTACATCACTAGTTCCTGTTTATTGTCATTTTACATCACTAGTTCCTGTTTATTGTCATTTTACATCACTAGTTCCTGTTTATTGTCATTTTACATCACTAGTTCCTGTTTATTGTCATTTTACATCACTAGTTCCTGTTTATTGTCATTTTACATCACTAGTTCCTGTTTATTGTCATTTTACATCACTAGTTCCTGTTTATTGTCATTTTACATCACTAGTTCCTGTTTATTGTCATTTTACATCACTAGTTCCTGTTTATTGTCATTTTACATCACTAGTTCCTGTTTATTGTCATTTTACATCACTAGTTCCTGTTTATTGTCATTTTACATCACTAGTTCCTGTTTATTGTCATTTTACATCACTAGTTCCTGTTTATTGTCATTTTACATCACTAGTTCCTGTTTATTGTCATTTTACATCACTAGTTCCTGTTTATTGTCATTTTACATCACTAGTTCCTGTTTATTGTCATTTTACATCACTAGTTCCTGTTTATTGTCATTTTACATCACTAGTTCCTGTTTATTGTCATTTTACATCACTAGTTCCTGTTTATTGTCATTTTACATCACTAGTTCCTGTTTATTGTCATTTTACATCACTAGTTCCTGTTTATTGTCATTTTACATCACTAGTTCCTGTTTATTGTCATTTTACATCACTAGTTCCTGTTTATTGTCATTTTACATCACTAGTTCCTGTTTATTGTCATTTTACATCACTAGTTCCTGTTTATTGTCATTTTACATCACTAGTTCCTGTTTATTGTCATTTTACATCACTAGTTCCTGTTTATTGTCATTTTACATCACTAGTTCCTGTTTATTGTCATTTTACATCACTAGTTCCTGTTTATTGTCATTTTACATCACTAGTTCCTGTTTATTGTCATTTTACATCACTAGTTCCTGTTTATTGTCATTTTACATCACTAGTTCCTGTTTATTGTCATTTTACATCACTAGTTCCTGTTTATTGTCATTTTACATCACTAGTTCCTGTTTATTGTCATTTTACATCACTAGTTCCTGTTTATTGTCATTTTACATCACTAGTTCCTGTTTATTGTCATTTTACATCACTAGTTCCTGTTTATTGTCATTTTACATCACTAGTTCCTGTTTATTGTCATTTTACATCACTAGTTCCTGTTTATTGTCATTTTACATCACTAGTTCCTGTTTATTGTCATTTTACATCACTAGTTCCTGTTTATTGTCATTTTACATCACTAGTTCCTGTTTATTGTCATTTTACATCACTAGTTCCTGTTTATTGTCATTTTACATCACTAGTTCCTGTTTATTGTCATTTTACATCACTAGTTCCTGTTTATTGTCATTTTACATAGTTCCTGTTTATTGTCTTCTACTTCCTGTTTATTGTCATTTTACATCACTAGTTCCTGTTTATTGTCATTTTACATCACTAGTTCCTGTTTATTGTCATTTTACATCACTAGTTCCTGTTTATTGTCATTTTACATCACTAGTTCCTGTTTATTGTCATTTTACATCACTAGTTCCTGTTTATTGTCATTTTACATCACTAGTTCCTGTTTATTGTCATTTTACATCACTAGTTCCTGTTTATTGTCATTTTACATCACTAGTTCCTGTTTATTGTCATTTTACATCACTAGTTCCTGTTTATTGTCATTTTACATCACTAGTTCCTGTTTATTGTCATTTTACATCACTAGTTCCTGTTTATTGTCATTTTACATCACTAGTTCCTGTTTATTGTCATTTTACATCACTAGTTCCTGTTTATTGTCATTTTACATCACTAGTTCCTGTTTATTGTCATTTTACATCACTAGTTCCTGTTTATTGTCATTTTACATCACTAGTTCCTGTTTATTGTCATTTTACATCACTAGTTCCTGTTTATTGTCATTTTACATCACTAGTTCCTGTTTATTGTCATTTTACATCACTAGTTCCTGTTTATTGTCATTTTACATCACTAGTTCCTGTTTATTGTCATTTTACATCACTAGTTCCTGTTTATTGTCATTTTACATCACTAGTTCCTGTTTATTGTCATTTTACATCACTAGTTCCTGTTTATTGTCATTTTACATCACTAGTTCCTGTTTATTGTCATTTTACATCACTAGTTCCTGTTTATTGTCATTTTACATCACTAGTTCCTGTTTATTGTCATTTTACATCACTAGTTCCTGTTTATTGTCATTTTACATCACTAGTTCCTGTTTATTGTCATTTTACATCACTAGTTCCTGTTTATTGTCATTTTACATCACTAGTTCCTGTTTATTGTCATTTTACATCACTAGTTCCTGTTTATTGTCATTTTACATCACTAGTTCCTGTTTATTGTCATTTTACATCACTAGTTCCTGTTTATTGTCATTTTACATCACTAGTTCCTGTTTATTGTCATTTTACATCACTAGTTCCTGTTTATTGTCATTTTACATCACTAGTTCCTGTTTATTGTCATTTTACATCACTAGTTCCTGTTTATTGTCATTTTACATCACTAGTTCCTGTTTATTGTCATTTTACATCACTAGTTCCTGTTTATTGTCATTTTACATCACTAGTTCCTGTTTATTGTCATTTTACATCACTAGTTCCTGTTTATTGTCATTTTACATCACTAGTTCCTGTTTATTGTCATTTTACATCACTAGTTCCTGTTTATTGTCATTTTACATCACTAGTTCCTGTTTATTGTCATTTTACATCACTAGTTCCTGTTTATTGTCATTTTACATCACTAGTTCCTGTTTATTGTCATTTTACATCACTAGTTCCTGTTTATTGTCATTTTACATCACTAGTTCCTGTTTATTGTCATTTTACATCACTAGTTCCTGTTTATTGTCATTTTACATCACTAGTTCCTGTTTATTGTCATTTTACATCACTAGTTCCTGTTTATTGTCATTTTACATCACTAGTTCCTGTTTATTGTCATTTTACATCACTAGTTCCTGTTTATTGTCATTTTACATCACTAGTTCCTGTTTATTGTCATTTTACATCACTAGTTCCTGTTTATTGTCATTTTACATCACTAGTTCCTGTTTATTGTCATTTTACATCACTAGTTCCTGTTTATTGTCATTTTTCACTAGTTCCTGTTTATTGTCATTTTACATCACTAGTTCCTGTTTATTGTCATTTTACATCACTAGTTCCTGTTTATTGTCATTTTACATCACTAGTTCCTGTTTATTGTCATTTTACATCACTAGTTCCTGTTTATTGTCATTTTACATCACTAGTTCCTGTTTATTGTCATTTTACATCACTAGTTCCTGTTTATTGTCATTTTACATCACTAGTTCCTGTTTATTGTCATTTTACATCACTAGTTCCTGTTTATTGTCATTTTACATCACTAGTTCCTGTTTATTGTCATTTTACATCACTAGTTCCTGTTTATTGTCATTTTACATCACTAGTTCCTGTTTATTGTCATTTTACATCACTAGTTCCTGTTTATTGTCATTTTACATCACTAGTTCCTGTTTATTGTCATTTTACATCACTAGTTCCTGTTTATTGTCATTTTACATCACTAGTTCCTGTTTATTGTCATTTTACATCACTAGTTCCTGTTTATTGTCATTTTACATCACTAGTTCCTGTTTATTGTCATTTTACATCACTAGTTCCTGTTTATTGTCATTTTACATCACTAGTTCCTGTTTATTGTCATTTTACATCACTAGTTCCTGTTTATTGTCATTTTACATCACTAGTTCCTGTTTATTGTCATTTTACATCACTAGTTCCTGTTTATTGTCATTTTACATCACTAGTTCCTGTTTATTGTCATTTTACATCACTAGTTCCTGTTTATTGTCATTTTACATCACTAGTTCCTGTTTATTGTCATTTTACATCACTAGTTCCTGTTTATTGTCATTTTACATCACTAGTTCCTGTTTATTGTCATTTTACATCACTAGTTCCTGTTTATTGTCATTTTACATCACTAGTTCCTGTTTATTGTCATTTTACATCACTAGTTCCTGTTTATTGTCATTTTACATCACTAGTTCCTGTTTATTGTCATTTTACATCACTAGTTCCTGTTTATTGTCATTTTACATCACTAGTTCCTGTTTATTGTCATTTTACATCACTAGTTCCTGTTTATTGTCATTTTACATCACTAGTTCCTGTTTATTGTCATTTTACATCACTAGTTCCTGTTTATTGTCATTTTACATCACTAGTTCCTGTTTATTGTCATTTTACATCACTAGTTCCTGTTTATTGTCATTTTACATCACTAGTTCCTGTTTATTGTCATTTTACATCACTAGTTCCTGTTTATTTGTCATTTTACATCACTAGTTCCTGTTTATTGTCATTTTACATCACTAGTTCCTGTTTATTGTCATTTTACATCACTAGTTCCTGTTTATTGTCATTTTACATCACTAGTTCCTGTTTATTGTCATTTTACATCACTAGTTCCTGTTTATTGTCATTTTACATCACTAGTTCCTGTTTATTGTCATTTTACATCACTAGTTCCTGTTTATTGTCATTTTACATCACTAGTTCCTGTTTATTGTCATTTTACATCACTAGTTCCTGTTTATTGTCATTTTACATCACTAGTTCACTGTTTATTGTCATTTTACATCACTAGTTCCTGTTTATTGTCATTTTACATCACTAGTTCCTGTTTATTGTCATTTTACATCACTAGTTCCTGTTTATTGTCATTTTACATCACTAGTTCCTGTTTATTGTCATTTTACATCACTAGTTCCTGTTTATTGTCATTTTACATCACTAGTTCCTGTTTATTGTCATTTTACATCACTAGTTCCTGTTTATTGTCATTTTACATCACTAGTTCCTGTTTATTGTCATTTTACATCACTAGTTCCTGTTTATTGTCATTTTACATCACTAGTTCCTGTTTATTGTCATTTTACATCACTAGTTCCTGTTTATTGTCATTTTACATCACTAGTTCCTGTTTATTGTCATTTTACATCACTAGTTCCTGTTTATTGTCATTTTACATCACTAGTTCCTGTTTATTGTCATTTTACATCACTAGTTCCTGTTTATTGTCATTTTACATCACTAGTTCCTGTTTATTGTCATTTTACATCACTAGTTCCTGTTTATTGTCATTTTACATCACTAGTTCCTGTTTATTGTCATTTTACATCACTAGTTCCTGTTTATTGTCATTTTACATCACTAGTTCCTGTTTATTGTCATTTTACATCACTAGTTCCTGTTTATTGTCATTTTACATCACTAGTTTTCCTTTTTATTGTCATTTTACATCACTAGTTCCTGTTTATTGTCATTTTACATCACTAGTTCCTGTTTATTGTCATTTTACATCACTAGTTCCTGTTTATTGTCATTTTACATCACTAGTTCCTGTTTATTGTCATTTTACATCACTAGTTCCTGTTTATTGTCATTTTACATCACTAGTTCCTGTTTATTGTCATTTTACATCACTAGTTCCTGTTTATTGTCATTTTACATCACTAGTTCCTGTTTATTGTCATTTTACATCACTAGTTCCTGTTTATTGTCATTTTACATCACTAGTTCCTGTTTATTGTCATTTTACATCACTAGTTCCTGTTTATTGTCATTTTACATCACTAGTTCCTGTTTATTGTCATTTTACATCACTAGTTCCTGTTTATTGTCATTTTACATCACTAGTTCCTGTTTATTGTCATTTTACATCACTAGTTCCTGTTTGTTGTCATTTTACATTGTCATTTTACATACACTAGTTCACTGTTTATTGTCATTTTACATCACTAGTTCCTGTTTATTGTCATTTTACATCACTAGTTCCTGTTTATTGTCATTTTACATCACTAGTTCCTGTTTATTGTCATTTTACATCACTAGTTCCTGTTTATTGTCATTTTACATCACTAGTTCCTGTTTATTGTCATTTTACATCACTAGTTCCTGTTTATTGTCATTTTACATCACTAGTTCCTGTTTATTGTCATTTTACATCACTAGTTCCTGTTTATTGTCATTTTACATCACTAGTTCCTGTTTATTGTCATTTTACATCACTAGTTCCTGTTTATTGTCATTTTACATCACTAGTTCCTGTTTAGTTCCTGTTTATTGTCATTTTACATCACTAGTTCCTGTTTATTGTCATTTTACATCACTAGTTGTCATTTTACATCACTAGTTCCTGTTTATTGTCATTTTACATCACTAGTTCCTGTTTATTGTCATTTTACATCACTAGTTCCTGTTTATTGTCATTTTACATCACTAGTTCCTGTTTATTGTCATTTTACATCACTAGTTCCTGTTTATTGTCATTTTACATCACTAGTTCCTGTTTATTGTCATTTTACATCACTAGTTCCTGTTTATTGTCATTTTACATCACTAGTTCCTGTTTATTGTCATTTTACATCACTAGTTCCTGTTTATTGTCATTTTACATCACTAGTTCCTGTTTATTGTCATTTTACATCACTAGTTCCTGTTTATTGTCATTTTACATCACTAGTTCCTGTTTATTGTCATTTTACATCACTAGTTCCTGTTTATTGTCATTTTACATCACTAGTTCCTGTTTATTGTCATTTTACATCACTAGTTCCTGTTTATTGTCATTTTACATCACTAGTTCCTGTTTATTGTCATTTTACATCACTAGTTCCTGTTTATTGTCATTTTACATCACTAGTTCCTGTTTATTGTCATTTTACATCACTAGTTCCTGTTTATTGTCATTTTACATCACTAGTTCCTGTTTATTGTCATTTTACATCACTAGTTCCTGTTTATTGTCATTTTACATCACTAGTTCCTGTTTATTGTCATTTTACATCACTAGTTCCTGTTTATTGTCATTTTACATCACTAGTTCCTGTTTATTGTCATTTTACATCACTAGTTCCTGTTTATTGTCATTTTACATCACTAGTTCCTGTTTATTGTCATTTTACATCACTAGTTCCTGTTTATTGTCATTTTACATCACTAGTTCCTGTTTATTGTCATTTTACATCACTAGTTCCTGTTTATTGTCATTTTACATCACTAGTTCCTGTTTATTGTCATTTTACATCACTAGTTCCTGTTTATTGTCATTTTACATCACTAGTTCCTGTTTATTGTCATTTTACATCACTAGTTCCTGTTTATTGTCATTTTACATCACTAGTTCCTGTTTATTGTCATTTTACATCACTAGTTCCTGTTTATTGTCATTTTACATCACTAGTTCCTGTTTATTGTCATTTTACATCACTAGTTCCTGTTTATTGTCATTTTACATCACTAGTTCCTGTTTATTGTCATTTTACATCACTAGTTCCTGTTTATTGTCATTTTACATCACTAGTTCCTGTTTATTGTCATTTTACATCACTAGTTCCTGTTTATTGTCATTTTACATCACTAGTTCCTGTTTATTGTCATTTTACATCACTAGTTCCTGTTTATTGTCATTTTACATCACTAGTTCCTGTTTATTGTCATTTTACATCACTAGTTCCTGTTTATTGTCATTTTACATCACTAGTTCCTGTTTATTGTCATTTTACATCACTAGTTCCTGTTTATTGTCATTTTACATCACTAGTTCCTGTTTATTGTCATTTTACATCACTAGTTCCTGTTTATTGTCATTTTACATCACTAGTTCCTGTTTATTGTCATTTTACATCACTAGTTCCTGTTTATTGTCATTTTACATCACTAGTTCCTGTTTATTGTCATTTTACATCACTAGTTACTGTTTATTGTCATTTTACATCACTAGTTCCTGTTTATTGTCATTTTACATCACTAGTTCCTGTTTATTGTCATTTTACATCACTAGTTCCTGTTTATTGTCATTTTACATCACTAGTTCCTGTTTATTGTCATTTTACATCACTAGTTCCTGTTTATTGTCATTTTACATCACTAGTTCCTGTTTATTGTCATTTTACATCACTAGTTCCTGTTTATTGTCATTTTACATCACTAGTTCCTGTTTATTGTCATTTTACATCACTAGTTCCTGTTTATTGTCATTTTACATCACTAGTTCCTGTTTATTGTCATTTTACATCACTAGTTCCTGTTTATTGTCATTTTACATCACTAGTTCCTGTTTATTGTCATTTTACATCACTAGTTCCTGTTTATTGTCATTTTACATCACTAGTTCCTGTTTATTGTCATTTTACATCACTAGTTCCTGTTTATTGTCATTTTACATCACTAGTTCCTGTTTATTGTCATTTTACATCACTAGTTCCTGTTTATTGTCATTTTACATCACTAGTTCCTGTTTATTGTCATTTTACATCACTAGTTCCTGTTTATTGTCATTTTACATCACTAGTTCCTGTTGTCATTTTACATCACTAGTTCCTTTTACATTTTCACTAGTTCCTGTTTATTGTCATTTTACATCACTAGTTCCTGTTTATTGTCATTTTACATCACTAGTTCCTGTTTATTGTCATTTTACATCACTAGTTCCTGTTTATTGTCATTTTACATCACTAGTTCCTGTTTATTGTCATTTTACATCACTAGTTACTGTTTATTGTCATTTTACATCACTAGTTCCTGTTTATTGTCATTTTACATCACTAGTTCCTCTTTATTGTCATTTTACATCACTAGTTCCTGTTTATTGTCATTTTACATCACTAGTTCCTGTTTATTGTCATTTTACATCACTAGTTCCTGTTTATTGTCATTTTACATCACTAGTTCCTGTTTATTGTCATTTTACATCACTAGTTCCTGTTTATTGTCATTTTACATCACTAGTTCCTGTTTATTGTCATTTTACATCACTAGTTCCTGTTTATTGTCATTTTACATCACTAGTTCCTGTTTATTGTCATTTTACATCACTAGTTCCTGTTTATTGTCATTTTACATCTACTATTGTTCCTGTTTATTGTCATTTTACATCACTAGTTCCTGTTTATTGTCATTTTACATCACTAGTTCCTGTTTATTGTCATTTTACATCACTAGTTCCTGTTTATTGTCATTTTACATCACTAGTTCCTGTTTATTGTCATTTTACATCACTAGTTCCTGTTTATTGTCATTTTACATCACTAGTTCCTGTTTATTGTCATTTTACATCACTAGTTCCTGTTTATTGTCATTTTACATCACTAGTTCCTGTTTATTGTCATTTTACATCACTAGTTCCTGTTTATTGTCATTTTACATCACTAGTTCCTGTTTATTGTCATTTTACATCACTAGTTCCTGTTTATTGTCATTTTACATCACTAGTTACTGTTTATTGTCATTTTACATCACTAGTTCCTGTTTATTGTCATTTTACATCACTAGTTCCTGTTTATTGTCATTTTACATCACTAGTTCCTGTTTATTGTCATTTTACATCACTAGTTCCTGTTTATTGTCATTTTACATCACTAGTTCCTGTTTATTGTCATTTTACATCACTAGTTCCTGTTTATTGTCATTTTACATCACTAGTTCCTGTTTATTGTCATTTTACATCACTAGTTCCTGTTTATTGTCATTTTACATCACTAGTTCCTGTTTATTGTCATTTTACATCACTAGTTCCTGTTTATTGTCATTTTACATCACTAGTTCATTTTACATCACTGTTTATTGTCATTTTACATCACTACTGTTTATTGTTAGTTCTGTTTATTGTCTGTTTATTGTCATTTTACATCACTAGTTCCTGTTTATTGTCATTTTACATCACTAGTTCCTGTTTATTGTCATTTTACATCACTAGTTCCTGTTTATTGTCATTTTACATCACTAGTTCCTGTTTATTGTCATTTTACATCACTAGTTCCTGTTTATTGTCATTTTACATCACTAGTTCCTGTTTATTGTCATTTTACATCACTAGTTACTGTTTATTGTCATTTTACATCACTAGTTCCTGTTTATTGTCATTTTACATCACTAGTTCCTGTTTATTGTCATTTTACATCACTAGTTCCTGTTTATTGTCATTTTACATCACTAGTTCCTGTTTATTGTCATTTTACATCACTAGTTCCTGTTTATTGTCATTTTACATCACTAGTTCCTGTTTATTGTCATTTTACATCACTAGTTCCTGTTTATTGTCATTTTACATCACTAGTTCCTGTTTATTGTCATTTTACATCACTAGTTCCTGTTTATTGTCATTTTACATCACTAGTTCCTGTTTATTGTCATTTTACATCACTAGTTCCTGTTTATTGTCATTTTACATCACTAGTTCCTGTTTATTGTCATTTTACATCACTAGTTCCTGTTTATTGTCATTTTACATCACTAGTTCCTGTTTATTGTCATTTTACATCACTAGTTCCTGTTTATTGTCATTTTACATCACTAGTTCCTGTTTATTGTCATTTTACATCACTAGTTCCTGTTTATTGTCATTTTACATCACTAGTTCCTGTTTATTGTCATTTTACATCACTAGTTCCTGTTTATTGTCATTTTACATCACTAGTTCCTGTTTATTGTCATTTTACATCACTAGTTCCTGTTTATTGTCATTTTACATCACTAGTTCCTGTTTATTGTCATTTTACATCACTAGTTCCTGTTTATTGTCATTTTACATCACTAGTTCCTGTTTATCACATCACTAGTTCCTGTTTATTGTCATTTTACATCACTAGTTCCTGTTTATTGTCATTTTACATCACTAGTTCCTGTTTATTGTCATTTTACATGGAGTTCCTGTTTATTGTCATTTTTACATCACTAGTTCCTGTTTATTGTCATTTTACATCACTAGTTCCTGTTTATTGTCATTTTACATCACTAGTTTCCTGTTTATTGTCATTTTACATCACTAGTTCCTGTTTTTGTCATTGTCATTTTACATCATCTAGTTAGTTCCTGTTTATTGTCACTAGTTCCTGTTTATTGTCATTTTACATGTTTAGTTCACTAGTTCCTGTTTATTGTCATTTTACTAGTTCCTGTTTATTGTCATTTTACATCAGTTCCTGTTTATTGTCATTTTACATCACTAGTTACTGTTTATTGTCATTTTACATCACCACATTAGTTCTGTTTATTGTCATTTTACATCACTGTTTATTGTCATTTTACATCACTAGTTAGTTCCTGTTTATTGTCATTTTACATCACTAGTTCCTGTTTATTGTCATTTTACATCACTAGTTCCTGTTTATTGTCATTTTACATCACTAGTTCCTGTTTATTGTCATTTTACATCACTAGTTCCTGTTTATTGTCATTTTACATCACTAGTTCCTGTTTATTGTCATTTTACATCACTAGTTCCTGTTTATTGTCATTAGTTCCTGTTTATTGTCATTTTACATCACTAGTTCCTGTTTATTGTCATTTTACATCACTAGTTCCTGTTTATGTCATTTTACATCACTAGTTCTGTTTATTGTCATTTTACATCACTAGTTACTTTGTCATTTTACATCACTAGTTCCTTTTATTGTCATCACTAGTTTACTCATTTTATTCATTTGTCAGTTCCTGTTTATTGTCATCACTAGTTCCTGTTTATTGTCATTTTACATCACTAGTTCCTAGTTCACTCATTGTCATTTTACATCACTAGTTCCTGTTTATTGTCATTTTACATCACTAGTTCCTGTTTATTGTCATTTTACATCACTAGTTCCTGTTTATTGTCATTTTACATCACTAGTTCCTGTTTATTGTCATTTTACATCACTAGTTCCTGTTTATTGTCATTTTACATCACTAGTTCCTGTTTATTGTCATTTTACATCACTAGTTAGTTCCTGTTTATTGTCATTTTACATCACTAGTTCCTGTTTATTGTCATTTTACATCACTAGTTCCTGTTTATTGTCATTTTACATCACTAGTTCCTGTTTATTGTCATTTTACATCACTAGTTCCTGTTTATTGTCATTTTACATCACTAGTTCCTGTTTATTGTCATTTTACATCACTAGTTCCTGTTTATTGTCATTTTACATCACTAGTTCCTGTTTATTGTCATTTTACATCACTAGTTCCTGTTTATTGTCATTTTACATCACTAGTTCCTGTTTATTGTCATTTTACATCACTAGTTCCTGTTTATTGTCATTTTACATCACTAGTTCCTGTTTATTGTCATTTTACATCACTAGTTCCTGTTTATTGTCATTTTACATCACTAGTTCCTGTTTATTGTCATTTTACATCACTAGTTCCTGTTTATTGTCATTTTACATCACTAGTTCCTGTTTATTGTCATTTTACATCACTAGTTCCTGTTTATTGTCATTTTACATCACTAGTTCCTGTTTATTGTCATTTTACATCACTAGTTCCTGTTTATTGTCATTTTACATCACTAGTTCCTGTTTATTGTCATTTTACATCACTAGTTCCTGTTTATTGTCATTTTACATCACTAGTTCCTGTTTATTGTCATTTTTCACTAGTTCCTGTTTACATCACTAGTTCCTGTTTATTGTCATTTTACATCACTAGTTCCTGTTTATTGTCATTTTACATCACTAGTTCCTGTTTATTGTCATTTTACATCACTAGTTCCTGTTTATTGTCATTTTACATCACTAGTTCCTGTTTATTGTCATTTTACATCACTAGTTCCTGTTTATTGTCATTTTACATCACTAGTTCCTGTTTATTGTCATTTTACATCACTAGTTCCTGTTTATTGTCATTTTACATCACTAGTTCCTGTTTATTGTCATTTTACATCACTAGTTCCTTTTTATTGTCATTTTACATCACTAGTTCCTGTTTATTGTCATTTTACATCACTAGTTCCTGTTTATTGTCATTTTACATCACTAGTTCCTGTTTATTGTCATTTTACATCACTAGTTCCTGTTTATTGTCATTTTACATCACTAGTTCCTGTTTATTGTCATTTTACATCACTAGTTCCTGTTTATTGTCATTTTACATCACTAGTTCCTGTTTATTGTCATTTTACATCATTTTACATCACTAGTTCCTGTTTATTGTCATTTTACATCACTAGTTCCTGTTTATTGTCATTTTACATCACTAGTTCCTGTTTATTGTCATTTTACATCACTAGTTCCTGTTTATTGTCATTTTACATCACTAGTTCCTGTTTATTGTCATTTTACATCACTAGTTCCTGTTTATTGTCATTTTACATCACTAGTTCCTGTTTATTGTCATTTTACATCACTAGTTCCTGTTTATTGTCATTTTACATCACTAGTTCCTGTTTATTGTCATTTTACATCACTAGTTCCTGTTTATTGTCATTTTACATTAGTTCCTGTTTATTGTCATTTTACATCACTAGTTCCTGTTTATTGTCATTTTACATCACTAGTTCCTGTTTATTGTCATTTTACATCACTAGTTCCTGTTTATTGTCATTTTACATCACTAGTTCCTGTTTATTGTCATTTTACATCACTAGTTCCTGTTTATTGTCATTTTACATCACTAGTTCCTGTTTATTGTCATTTTACATCACTAGTTCCTGTTTTATTGTCATTTTACATCACTAGTTCCTGTTTATTGTCATTTTACATCACTAGTTCCTGTTTATTGTCATTTTACATCACTAGTTCCTGTTTATTGTCATTTTACATCACTAGTTCCTGTTTATTGTCATTTTACATCACTAGTTCCTGTTTATTGTCATTTTACATCACTAGTTCCTGTTTATTGTCATTTTACATCACTAGTTCCTGTTTATTGTCATTTTACATCACTAGTTCCTGTTTATTGTCATTTTACATCACTAGTTCCTGTTTATTGTCATTTTACATCACTAGTTCCTGTTTATTGTCATTTTACATCACTAGTTCCTGTTTATTGTCATTTTACATCACTAGTTCCTGTTTATTGTCATTTTACATCACTAGTTCCTGTTTATTGTCATTTTACATCACTAGTTCCTGTTTATTGTCATTTTACATCACTAGTTCCTGTTTATTGTCATTTTACATCACTAGTTCCTGTTTATTGTCATTTTACATCACTAGTTCCTGTTTATTGTCATTTTACATCACTAGTTCCTGTTTATTGTCATTTTACATCACTAGTTCCTGTTTATTGTCATTTTACATCACTAGTTCCTGTTTATTGTCATTTTACATCTAGTTCCTGTTGTCATTTTACATCACCTTTTCATTTTACATCACTAGTTCCTGTTTATTGTCATTTTACATCACTAGTTCCTGTTTATTGTCATTTTACATCACTAGTTCCTGTTTATTGTCATTTTACATCACTAGTTCCTGTTTATTGTCATTTTACATCACTAGTTCCTGTTTATTGTCATTTTACATCACTAGTTCCTGTTTATTGTCATTTTACATCACTAGTTCCTGTTTATTGTCATTTTACATCACTAGTTCCTGTTTATTGTCATTTTACATCACTAGTTCCTGTTTATTGTCATTTTACATCACTAGTTCCTGTTTATTGTCATTTTACATCACTAGTTCCTGTTTATTGTCATTTTACATCACTAGTTCCTGTTTATTGTCATTTTACATCACTAGTTCCTGTTTATTGTCATTTTACATCACTAGAATTACCCACAGTCCTCAAGCTGCGGCTGCAGCGCCCTCTGAAGCAAGGGGGACAACCAGTGACCGCCTTCATCATCCACTACAGCAATGACACGACAACCCACACCAAAAACGTCTCTCTGCGTGAGTGAGGAAGGAGAGGGGGGAGGGTTATAAAAGGGAGTCAGTGTCAGTTCGTTGTCTATGACATTCAGGCTGACCTAAGGGGGGGTTACAATGACATTCAGGCTGACCTAAGGGGGGGGAGGGTTATAAAGGGAGTCAGTGTCAGTTCGGTTGTCATTTTTATGACATTCATGCTGACCTAATTGGTCTCTGGGGGGGTTACAATGACATTCATGGCTGACCTAAGAGGGGGGAGGGTTATAAAAGGGAGTCAGTGTCAGTTCGTTACTATTACATTCAGGCTGACCTAAGGGGGGTGCCACTTATATGACATTTAAGCAAAGTGCTGACCTAAGGGGGGGTTACAATGACATTCAGGCTGACCTAAGGTGGGGGTTACAATGACGATTCAGGCTGACCTAATGGGGGGGGGGGTGGGTATCAAGGGAGGGTGTACAGTTCGACATTACCCACAGGCTGACCTAGGGGGGGGGGGGGGGGAGGGTTATAAATGGAGTGTGTGTGTCAGTTCGTTGTCTGACACTACACCCACACCAAAAGGCTGACCTAGTGGGGAGGGTGGGGGGGGGGGGGGGGGGGGGGGGGGGTGGGGAAGGGGGGGGACATTCAGGGGGACCTGGGGGGGGGGGGGACAAATGGTGTGTGGTGGGGGTTCAGGTTGTCTATGACTTAAGGCTGACCTAAGGGGGGGGGGGGGGGGGGTGGGGGGGGGGGGGGGGGGGGGGGGGGGGGGGGGGGGGGGGAGGCTGGGGGGGGGGGGGGGGGGGGGGGGGGAGGTTACAAATGGTGTGTGTGTCAGTTTTCAGTTCGTTGTCTATGACATTAAGGCTGACCTAAGGGGGGGGCCTGGGGGGGTTACAAATGGTGTGTGTGTCAGTTCATTGTCTATGACATTAAGGCTGACCTAAGGGGGGGGGGGGGGGGGGGGGGGCTTTACAATGTGTGTGGTGTCAGTTTCATTGTACTATGACATTAAGGCTGACCTAAGGGGGGGGGGGGGGGGGGAGTACAAATGTGTGTGTGTCAGTTCATTGTCTATGACATTCAGGCTGACCTAAGGGGGGGGGGGGGGGGGGGGGGGAGGTTACAAATGGGGGGGTGGGTCCAGGTTACTAGAATGGTGTGTGTGTCAATGGTTCATTTGGTCCTTCGTTGTCTATGACATTAAGGCTGACCTAAGGGGGGGGGGGGGGGGGGTTACAAATGGTGTGTGTGTCAGTTCATTGTCTATGACATTAAGGCTGACCTAAGGGGGGGGGGGGGGTGGGGGGGTACAAATAGGTGGTGTTGTCCAAGTTCATTGTCTATAGACATTAAGGCTGAACTAAGGGGGGGGGGGG
>CM065713.1:7213508-7247013 GCA_017654935.2 Phymorhynchus buccinoides
TAGTGATGTAAAATGACAATAAACAGGAACTAGTGATGTAAAATGACAATAAACAGGAACTAGTGATGTAAAATGACAATAAACAGGAACTAGTGATGTAAAATGACAATAAACAGGAACTAGTGATGTAAAATGACAATAAACAGGAACTAGTGATGTAAAATGACAATAAACAGGAACTAGTGATGTAAAATGACAATAAACAGGAACTAGTGATGTAAAATGACAATAAACAGGAACTAGTGATGTAAAATGACAATAAACAGGAACTAGTGATGTAAAATGACAATAAACAGGAACTAGTGATGTAAAATGACAATAAACAGGAACTAGTGATGTAAAATGACAATAAACAGGAACTAGTGATGTAAAATGACAATAAACAGGAACTAGTGATGTAAAATGACAATAAACAGGAACTAGTGATGTAAAATGACAATAAACAGGAACTAGTGATGTAAAATGACAATAAACAGGAACTAGTGATGTAAAATGACAATAAACAGGAACTAGTGATGTAAAATGACAATAAACAGGAACTAGTGATGTAAAATGACAATAAACAGGAACTAGTGATGTAAAATGACAATAAACAGTAACTAGTGATGTAAAATGACAATAAACAGTAACTAGTGATGTAAAATGACAATAAACAGTAACTAGTGATGTAAAATGACAACAGGAACTAGTGATGTAAAATGACAATAAACAGGAACTAGTGATGTAAAATGACAATAAACAGGAACTAGTGATGTAAAATGACAATAAACAGTAACTAGTGATGTAAAATGACAATAAACAGTAACTAGTGATGTAAAATGACAATAAACAGGAACTAGTGATGTAAAATGACAATAAACAGGAACTAGTGATGTAAAATGACAATAAACAGGAACTAGTGATGTAAAATGACAATAAACAGGAACTAGTGATGTAAAATGACAACAGTAACTAGTGATGTACAATGACAATAAACAGGAACTAGTGATGTAAAATGACAACAGTAACTAGTGATGTACAATGACAATAAACAGGAACTAGTGATGTAAAATGACAACAGGAACTAGTGATGTAAAATGACAATAAACAGGAACTAGTGATGTAAAATGACAACAGTAACTAGTGATGTAAAATGACAATAAACAGGAACTAGTGATGTAAAATGACAACAGTAACAATAAACAGGAACTAGTGATGTAAAATGACAATAAACAGGAACTAGTGATGTAAAATGACAATAAACAGTAACTAGTGATGTAAAATGACAATAAACAGTAACTAGTGATGTAAAATGACAATAAACAGGAACTAGTGATGTAAAATGACAATAAACAGGAACTAGTGATGTAAAATGACAATAAACTAGTGATGTAAAATGACAATAAACAGTAACTAGTGATGTAAAATGACAATAAAAACTAGTGATGTAAAATGACAATAAACAGGAACTAGTGATGTAAAATGACAATAAACAGGAACTAGTGATGTAAAATGACAATAAACAGGAACTAGTGATGTAAAATGACAATAAACAGGAACTAGTGATGTAAAATGACAATAAACAGGAACTAGTGATGTAAAATGACAATAAACAGGAACTAGTGATGTAAAATGACAATAAACAGGAACTAGTGATGTAAAATGACAATAAACAGGAACTAGTGATGTAAAATGACAATAAACAGGAACTAGTGATGTAAAATGACAATAAACAGGAACTAGTGATGTAAAATGACAATAAACAGGAACTAGTGATGTAAAATGACAATAAACAGGAACTAGTGATGTAAAATGACAATAAACAGGAACTATGTGATGTAAAGTGATGACAATGAAACAGGAACTAGTGATGTAAAATGACAATAAACAGGAACTAGTGATGTAAAATGACAATAAACAGGAACTAGTGATGTAAAATGACAATAAACAGGAACTAGTGATGTAAAATGACAATAAACAGGAACTAGTGATGTAAAATGACAATAAACAGGAACTAGTGATGTAAAATGACAATAAACAGGAACTAGTGATGTAAAATGACAATAAACAGGAACTAGTGATGTAAAATGACAATAAACAGGAAATAGTGATGTAAAATGACAATAAACAGGAACTAGTGATGTAAAATGACAATAAACAGGAACTAGTGATGTAAAATGACAATAAACAGGAACTAGTGATGTAAAATGACAATAAACAGGAACTAGTGATGTAAAATGACAATAAACAGGAACTAGTGATGTAAAATGACAATAAACAGGAACTAGTGATGTAAAATGACAATAAACAGGAACTAGTGATGTAAAATGACAATAAACAGGAACTAGTGATGTAAAATGACAATAAACAGGAACTAGTGATGTAAAATGACAATAAACAGGAACTAGTGATGTAAAATGACAATAAACAGGAACTAGTGATGTAAAATGACAATAAACAGGAACTAGTGATGTAAAATGACAATAAACAGGAACTAGTGATGTAAAATGACAATAAACAGGAACTAGTGATGTAAAATGACAATAAACAGGAACTAGTGATGTAAAATGAACAATAAACAGGAACTAGTGATGTAAAATGACAATAAACAGGAACTAGTGATGTAAAATGACAATAAACAGGAACTAGTGATGTAAAATGACAATAAACAGGAACTAGTGATGTAAAATGACAATAAACAGGAACTAGTGATGTAAAATGACAATAAACAGGAACTAGTGATGTAAAATGACAATAAACAGGAACTAGTGATGTAAAATGACAATAAACAGGAACTAGTGATGTAAAATGACAATAAACAGGAACTAGTGATGTAAAATGACAATAAACAGTAACTAGTGATGTAAAATGACAATAAACAGGAACTAGTGATGTAAAATGACAATAAACAGGAACTAGTGATGTAAAATGACAATAAACAGGAACTAGTGATGTAAAATGACAACAGGAACTAGTGATGTAAAAACAGGAACTAGTGATGTAAAATGACAATAAACAGGAACTAGTGATGTAAAATGACAATAAACAGGAACTAGTGATGTAAAATGACAATAAACAGGAACTAGTGATGTAAAATGACAATAAACAGGAACTAGTGATGTAAAATGACAATAAACAGGAACTAGTGATGTAAAATGACAATAAACAGGAACTAGTGATGTAAAATGACAATAAACAGGAACTAGTGATGTAAAATGACAATAAACAGGAACTAGTGATGTAAAATGACAATAAACAGGAACTAGTGATGTAAAATGACAATAAACAGTAACTAGTGATGTAAAATGACAATAAACAGGAACTAGTGATGTAAAATGACAATAAACAGGAACTAGTGATGTAAAATGACAATAAAAACAGGAACTAGTGATGTAAAATGACAATAAACAGGAACTAGTGATGTAAAATGACAATAAACAGGAACTAGTGATGTAAAATGACTAGTGATGTAAAACAATAAACAGGAACTAGTGATGTAAAATGACAATAAACAGGAACTAGTGATGTAAAATGACAATAAACAGGAACTAGTGATGTAAAATGACAATAAACAGGAACTAGTGATGTAAAATGACAATAAACAGGAACTAGTGATGTAAAATGACAATAAACAGGAACTAGTGATGTAAAATGACAATAAACAGGAACTAGTGATGTAAAATGACAATAAACAGGAACTAGTGATGTAAAATGACAATAAACAGGAACTAGTGATGTAAAATGACAATAAACAGGAACTAGTGATGTAAAATGACAATAAACAGGAACTAGTGATGTAAAATGACAATAAACAGGAACTAGTGATGTAAAATGACAATAAACAGGAACTAGTGATGTAAAATGACAATAAACAGGAACTAGTGATGTAAAATGACAATAAACAGGAACTAGTGATGTAAAATGACAATAAACAGGAACTAGTGATGTAAAATGACAATAAACAGGAACTAGTGATGTAAAAACAGGAACTAGTGATGTAAAATGACAATAAACAGGAACTAGTGATGTAAAATGACAATAAACAGGAACTAGTGATGTAAAATGACAATAAACAGGAACTAGTGATGTAAAATGACAATAAACAGGAACTAGTGATGTAAAATGACAATAAACAGGAACTAGTGATGTAAAATGACAATAAACAGGAACTAGTGATGTAAAATGACAATAAACAGGAACTAGTGATGTAAAATGACAATAAAATGACAATAAACAGGAACTAGTGATGTAAAATGACAATAAACAGGAACTAGTGATGTAAAATGACAATAAACAGTAACTAGTGATGTAAAATGACAATAAACAGGAACTAGTGATGTAAAATGACAATAAACAGGAACTAGTGATGTAAAATGACAATAAACAGGAACTAGTGATGTAAAATGACAATAAACAGGAACTAGTGATGTAAAATGACAATAAACAGGAACTAGTGATGTAAAATGACAATAAACAGGAACTAGTGATGTAAAATGACAATAAACAGGAACTAGTGATGTAAAATGACAATAAACAGGAACTAGTGATGTAAAATGACAATAAACAGGAACTAGTGATGTAAAATGACAATAAACAGGAACTAGTGATGTAAAATGACAATAAACAGGAACTAGTGATGTAAAATGACAATAAACAGGAACTAGTGATGTAAAATGACAATAAACAGGAACTAGTGATGTAAAATGACAATAAACAGGAACTAGTGATGTAAAATGACAATAAACAGGAACTAGTGATGTAAAATGACAATAAACAGGAACTAGTGATGTAAAATGACAATAAACAGGAACTAGTGATGATGTAAAATGACAATAAACAGGAACTAGTGATGTAAAATGACAATAAACAGGAACTAGTGATGTAAAATGACAATAAACAGGAACTAGTGATGTAAAATGACAATAAACAGGAACTAGTGATGTAAAATGACAATAAACAGGAACTAGTGATGTAAAATGACAATAAACAGGAACTAGTGATGTAAAATGACAATAAACAGGAACTAGTGATGTAAAATGACAATAAACAGGAACTAGTGATGTAAAATGACAATAAACAGGAACTAGTGATGTAAAATGACAATAAACAGGAACTAGTGATGTAAAATGACAATAGGAACTAGTGATGTAAAATGACAATAAACAGGAACTAGTGATTTAAAATGAAAATAACAAACAGTAACTAGTGATGTAAAATGACAATAAACAGGAACTAGTGATGTAAAATGACAATAAACAGGAACTAGTGATGTAAAATGACAATAAACAGGAACTAGTGATGTAAAATGACAATAAACAGTAACTAGTGATGTAAAATGACAATAAACAGGAACTAGTGATGTAAAATGACAATAAACAGGAACTAGTGATGTAAAATGACAATAAACAGGAACTAGTGATGTAAAATGACAATAAACAGGAACTAGTGATTTAAAATGACAATAAACAGGAACTAGTGATGTAAAATGACAATAAACAGGAACTAGTGATGTAAAATGACAATAAACAGGAACTAGTGATGTAAAATGACAATAAAAGTGAGTAAAATGACACTAGTGATGTAAAATGACAATAAACAGGAACTAGTGATGTAAAATGACAATAAACAGGAACTAGTGATGTAAAATGAACAATAAACAGGAACTAGTGATGTAAAATGACAATAAACAGGAACTAGTGATGTAAAATGACAATAAACAGGAACTAGTGATGTAAAATGACAATAAACAGGAACTAGTGATGTAAAATGAAACAGGAACTAGTGATGTAAAATGACAATAAACAGGAACTAGTGATGTAAAATGACAATAAACAGGAACTAGTGATGTAAAATGACAATAAACAGGAACTAGTGATGTAAAATGACAATAAACAGTAACTAGTGATGTAAAATGACAATAAACTAGTGAGTAAAATGAACTAGTGATGTAAAATGACAATAAACTAGTGAGTAAAATGACAATAAACAGGAACTAGTGATGTAAAATGACAATAAACAGGAACTAGTGATGTAAAATGACAATAAACAGGAACTAGTGATGTAAAATGACAATAAACAGGAACTAGTGATGTAAAATGACAATAAACAGGAACTAGTGATGTAAAATGACAATAAACAGGAACTAGTGATGTAAAATGACAATAAACAGGAACTAGTGATGTAAAATGACAATAAACAGGAACTAGTGATGTAAAATGACAATAAACAGGAACTAGTGATGTAAAATGACAATAAACAGGAACTAGTGATGTAAAATGACAATAAACAGGAACTAGTGATGTAAAATGACAATAAACAGGAACTAGTGATGTAAAATGACAATAAACAGGAACTAGTGATGTAAAATGACAATAAACTAGTGATGTAAAATGACAATAAACAGAACTAGTGATGTAAAATGAACAATAAACAGGAACTAGTGATGTAAAATGACAATAAACAGGAACTAGTGATGTAAAATGACAATAAACAGGAACTAGTGATGTAAAATGAACTAGTGATGTAAACAATAAACAGGAACTAGTGATGTAAAATGACAATAAACAGGAACTAGTGATGTAAAATGACAATAAACAGGAACTAGTGATGTAAAATGACAATAAACAGGAACTAGTGATGTAAAATGACAATAAACAGGAACTAGTGATGTAAAATGACAATAAACAGGAACTAGTGATGTAAAATGACAATAAACAGGAACTAGTGATGTAAAATGACAATAAACAGGAACTAGTGATGTAAAATGACAATAAACAGGAACTAGTGATGTAAAATGACAATAAACAGGAACTAGTGATGTAAAATGACAATAAACAGGAACTAGTGATGTAAAATGACAATAAACAGGAACTAGTGATGTAAAATGACAATAAACAGGAACTAGTGATGTAAAATGACAATAAACAGGAACTAGTGATGTAAAATGACAATAAACAGGAACTAGTGATGTAAAATGACAATAAACAGGAACTAGTGATGTAAAATGACAATAAACAGGAACTAGTGATGTAAAATGACAATAAACAGGAACTAGTGATGTAAAATGACAATAAACAGGAACTAGTGATGTAAAATGACAATAAACAGGAACTAGTGATGTAAAATGACAATAAACAGGAACTAGTGATGTAAAATGACAATAAACAGGAACTAGTGGGGTAAAATGACAATAAAATGAACTAAACAGACTAGTGATGTAAAATGACAATAAACAGGAACTAGTGATGTAAAATGACAATAAACAGAAAGTGATAGTGACATAAAATGACAATAAACAGGAACTAGTGATGTAAAATGACAATAAACAGGAACTAGTGATGTAAAATGAACAATAAACAGGAACTAGTGATGGCAGAACTAATGATGACAATAAACATGTAACTAGTGATGTAAAATGACAATAAACAGGAACTAGTGATGTAAAATGACAATTAACTAGTGATGTAAAATGACAATAAACAGGAACTAGTGATGTAAAATGACAATAGGAACTAGTGATGTAAAATGACAATAAACAGTAACTTGATTTAAAATGACAATAAACAGTAACTATGTAAAATGATTGATGTAAAATGACAATAAACAGGAACTAGTGATGTAAAATGACAATAAACAGGAACTAGTGATGTAAAATGACAATAAACAGGAACTAGTGATGTAAAATGAACTAATAACAGGAACTAGGAACTAGTGATGTAAAATGACAATAAACAGGAACTAGTGATGTAAAATGACCATCATTATCAAATAAAACAAATCATCATATTTTTTCATCCTGCCCTGACAATAAACAGGAACTAGTGGTAAAATGACAATAAACAGGAACTAGTGATGTAAAATGACAATAAACAGGAACTAGTGATGTAAAATGACAATAAACAGGAACTAGTGATGTACAGACCTGGCACATTTTAGAAATGAAAAAGAGGGGTGGGGGGGGGGACCCAGTGTAGGTCCCCAGTGAGGTAAAAAGGAACTTGTGGGTCAAAATGCAACAGGCCCCCTGAAGCTGAAGACTTTTTAATGATTAGTGAGCAGAAAAGTACCCCAGAAAGCATGGAAAAGCACATAGCATCCTACAACTGTAAGGATTTGGCAAAATGAACTAGAAATGGGTATGCTTATTCAAAACATTATTTATATTGAAATTATTTGTGAATAAAAGTTAACGAAACTTTGTAGTAATCTTTTTTTTTTTTTTTTTCCCCCATGCAAAGAAGGTTCTCTTCTTCCATAATGTGGATTACAAGACAATATTATTTTACAGAAATAAAATAACAAACAATGATTAATTCAAAAATACTGAATAACCATCATTATCAAATAAAACACAAAAAAAATCATCATAAAATCCAGGCATGACAATAAAATTAGAGAAGACAAAAAAACATTAGACAAAAAATGTACAAACTCTTGGACCATCAAAAAAGCTGAAACGTGCAACAACCACAAAAAACCACTCTTGGACCATCAAAAAAGCTGAAACGTGCAACAACCACAAAAAACCACTCTTGGACCATCAAAAAAGCTGAAACGTGCAACAACCACAAAAAAACACTCTTGGACCATCAAAAAAGCTGAAACGTGCAACAACCACAAAAAAACACTCTTGGACCATCAAAAAAGCTGAAACGTGCAACAACCAAAAAAAGACTAAAGAGGACCATCAAAAAAGCTGAAACGTGCAACAACCACAAAAAAACACTCTTGCAGCAACCACAAAAAACCACTCTTGGACCATCAAAAAAGCTGAAACGTGCAACAACCACAAAAAACACTCTTGGACCATCAAAAAAGCTGAAACGTGCAACAACCACAAAAAAAAACACTCTTGGACCTGAAACGTGCAACAACCACAAAAAACCAAAAAGCTGAAACGTGCAACAACCACAAAAAAACACTCTTGGACCATCAAAAAAGCTGAAACGTGCAACAACCACAAAAAAACACTCTTGGACCATCAAAAAAGCTGAAACGTGCAACAACCACAAAAAAAGACTAAAGAGGGCAATCAAATAAGCTGAAATCAGCCAAAAGACTGACCATTCCCATGCCTGTCTTTGTAGTAATCTTGCTATGATATTGTTTTCTGTGTTCAACTGTTGACAATGTTATTTTTGACATTTTGTGTTTGTTTAATTACGAAAATCGAAATATACAACAAAAAAAAGGTGTGTTCAACAAAGATGTTAAAAAAAAAGAAAAAAGAAAAAAAGGTGTGGTGTGTTTATTATTAAAACATTGCAGACACAAGTCACTTACATGATCAGAGAAACATTAAAAGCTCAAAATAAACTTAGTACTTGCCTTTCTGTAAGGGTTATTTTAGTAATGCAATCAAAAGGTAACAATTATGTTCGGATATGCACACCTGTCGGTCTCATTGCCGATCATTCGCGATCGACGTTTTCATGTGAAAAGTATCTCTATGCTTTGCATAAAGTGTTAAACCACTTTAAGTCCGATAAAAATCAATGAAACTATCCAATTCACTGTCTAAAATAGTGTCCGAATCCTCGGCAGATGACCGGTCGATCGATAGTCAAGTTAACCATAGTAGGCACTGCACTAGCATGAGTCTCAACAGTCACTTCACTCTGGCCCCTATAACTAAGTCCAAAAGCACGATTGGCACACAATTTATCGGTAAAAACATCGATAACATCGTCGTCTATCGCTTGGAACGCCGCCATTTTGATGGAAAAAAAAATTTCCCCCCAAATTCGAAGAAAATCGATCAAAATTAGGCTTCAATCAAGCTCCGTGCACAATGGCAGCCATAGAAACAGGAAGTCGAATGCTTTCCAGCTGTCGTTAAAGCTTCCCTTCTGCATTAGAGAGCTCTCACTTCCTTAGCAATATGACTAAACAACGTTGCTTGACGGCTCTCAAAATATCGGAGTTTCGGCTATCGCGATCGGAGAGCGGGTTGAAGCCCAAAAAATCGGAGTTTACCCGCCGAAATCGGGGTGAACGGCAGGTCTGGATGTAAAATGACAATACAGGAATGAAAACAATTGATATAAAATGACAATGAACAGGGACCACTGATGTAAAACACCAGTGAGACCTGTGGACTATTCCTGGACTAAATCAATCAATAAATCAATCAATTCAATTTATTGTTTTCAAACAGAAGAAATGTGTAGTTCGGCTTGCACATTAAAACACATAATAAATCAAACCTCTGTTATATCATTAGAGGCCTCAGAAAGTGAGCAGGCGATAACACAACAAACAACAGACAATAACTCAATGAGGGTTAGGGTTAGGGTTAGGGTTAGCCCTTGCACATTAAAACACAGAATAAATCAGACCTCTGTCATATCATTAGAGGCCTCAGAAAGTGAGCAGGCGATAACACAACAAACAACAGACAATAACTCAATGAGGGTTAGGGTTAGGGTTAGGGTTAGCCCTTGCACATTAAAACACAGAATAAATCAGACCTCTGTCATATCATTAGAGGCCTCAGAAAGTGAGCAGGCGATAACACAACAAACAACAGACAATAACTCAATGAGGGTTAGGGTTAGGGTTAGGGTTAGGGTTAGCCCTTGCACATTAAAACACAGAATAAATCAGACCTCTGTCATAGAGGCCCTGGTGCATCAGTGGAACAGAAAGTGAGCAGGCGATAACACAACAGACAATAACTCAATGAGGGTTAGGGTTAGGGTTAGGGTTAGCCCTTGCACATTAAAACACAGAATAAATCAGACCTCTGTCATAGAGGCCCTGGTGCATCAGTGGAACAGAAAGTGAGCAGGCGATAACACAACAAACAACAGACAATAACTCAATGAGGAGAAAAAGGAAATAACAAAAACTAAATAGAAGTATTAAGGAACATGGCGGTGCATAACATTTTGTAGGCAACCCCAGACCAGTACGGATATTTGCCTTGAACAGTGATGTCTTGAAGGGGTAAAAGGTCGTATGTTAATTACCTGCCAGGTTAAAGGTCAGCTCCACTTCATTTTTGCCGAAGATGTTCATAGCTTCACATTTATAGGTGCCGAACACTGTGGCTTGGTTGTACTCATCCACCTTAGGCTGAAAACAACACCCACCAATAGTGCATGTATCAATAATCGCAATATCACCAACACTAACATGTTCATAGTGCATGTATCAATAATATCACTATCACCAACACTAACATGTTCATAGTGCATGTATCAATAATATCACTGTCACCAACACTAACATGTTCATAGCCCCTTTTAACATTTTGAGAAGCCAACTCTGCATTTTATGAGAAGAAAACATGGCACTACATCATGAGAATAAAGGCTTAGGTTAACCCATAAACCTGTGGAGCGCCTGGAAACAAATCGCGGCCTGTTACCACGAAGCGCCCGCTAACGTCCAATTTGCAATTGCTGACTATGGCCACAGACTGCTGTTACCATACACGAGAATCTCACACCGCACGACTTGCGTGTCCAAATTCATCAATTTTTCACGATTTTATGATTTTTTTTAGTCAACAAGAAATATTTTAAGAATTATGGCGCCTGTTGAATGATTGATATCGTACACTTCTTCTTCTTCTTCTGCGATTCCAGGTAATGCTTAAATCTCCAATCCGGTCTTGAGGGTGAAGTCTCGTCTTTTCAGCACCTCTGTGGGTCCCCACAGCTTCTGTTGGAGCTCCATCCCTTCTGGCCAGGTTTGACATTTGATGTCATTGTAAGTGGGGCACTATTGGAGTCTATCTGTGTCTTTCATTCAAAATGTCAAGGCTTAGGGACATACACATAGCCATTAAGCTTTCATGTCCTGTGTCTGCCATTCGTAATGTTAAGGGACATACACATAGCCGTTAAGCTTTCATGTCCTGTGTCTTCCATTCGTAATGTTAAGGGACATACACACAGCCGTTAAGCTTTCATGTCCTGTGTCTTCCAATCGTAATGTTAAGGGACATACACATAGCCGATAAGCTTTCATGTCCTGTGTCTTCCATTCGTAATGTTAAGGGACATACACACAGCCGTTAAGCTTTCATGTCCTGTGTCTTCCAATCGTAATGTTAAGGGACATACACATAGCCGTTAAGCTTTCATGTCCTGTGTCTTCCATTCGTAATGTTAAGGGACATACACATAGCCGTTAAGCTTTCATGTCCTGTGTCTTCCATTCGTAATGTTAAGGGACATACACACAGCCGTTAAGCTTTCATGTCCTGTGTCTTCCATTCGTAATGTTAAGGGACATACACATAGCCGTTAAGCTTTCATGTCCTGTCTTCCATTCGTAATGTTAAGGGACATACACACAGCCGTTAAGCTTTCATGTCCTGTGTCTTTCATTCAAAATGTCAAGGCTTAGGGACATACACATAGCCGATAAGCTTTCATGTCCTGTCTTCCATTCGTAATGTTAAGGGACATACACATAGCCGTTAAGCTTTCATGTCCTGTGTCTTTCATTCAAAATGTTAAGGCTTAGGGACATACACATAGCCATTAAGCTTTCATGTCCTGTGTCTTCCATTCGTAATGTTAAGGGACATACACACAGCCGTTAAGCTTTCATGTCCTGTATCTTCCATTCGTAATGTTAAGGGACATACACACAGCCGTTAAGCTTTCATGTCCTGTGTCTTCCAATCGTAATGTTAAGGGACATACACATAGCCGATAAGCTTTCATGTCCTGTGTCTTCCATTCGTAATGTTAAGGGACATACACATAGCCGTTAAGCTTTCATGTCCTGTGTCTTCCATTCGTAATGTCAAGGCTTAGGGACATACACATAGCCATTAAGCTTTCATGTCCTGTGTCTTCCATTCGTAATGTTAAGGGACATACACACAGCCGTTAAGCTTTCATGTCCTGTATCTTCCATTCGTAATGTTAAGGGACATACACACAGCCGTTAAGCTTTCATGTCCTGTGTCTTCCATTCGTAATGTTAAGGGACATACACATAGCCGTTAAGCTTTCATGTCCTGTGTCTTCCATTCGTAATGTCAAGGCTTAGGGACATACACATAGCCATTAAGCTTTCATGTCCTGTGTCTTCCATTCGTAATGTTAAGGGACATACACATAGCCGTTAAGCTTTCATGTCCTGTGTCTTCCATTCGTAATGTTAAGGCTTAGGGACATACACATAGCCATTAAGCTTTCATGTCCTGTGTCTTCCATTCGTAATGTTAAGGGACATACACACAGCCGTTAAGCTTTCATGTCCTGTATCTTCCATTCGTAATGTTAAGGGACATACACACAGCCGTTAAGCTTTCATGTCCTGTGTCTTCCAATCGTAATGTTAAGGGACATACACACATCCATTAAGCTTTCATGTCCTGTGTCTTCCATTCGTAATGTTAAGGCTTAGGGACATACACATAGCCATTAAGCTTTCATGTCCTGTGTCTTCCATTCGTAATGTTAAGGGACATACACATAGCCATTAAGCTTTCATGTCCTGTGTCTTCCATTCGTAATGTTAAGGGACATACACACAGCCGTTAAGCTTTCATGTCCTGTATCTTCCATTCGTAATGTTAAGGGACATACACACAGCCGTTAAGCTTTCATGTCCTGTGTCTTCCATTCGTAATGTTAAGGGACATACACATAGCCATTAAGCTTTCATGTCCTGTGTCTTCCATTCGTAATGTTAAGCGACATACACACAACCGTTAAGCTTTCATGTCCTGTGTCTTCCATTCGTAATGTTAAGGGACATACACATAGCCATTAAGCTTTCATGTCCTGTGTCTTCCATTCGTAATGTTAAGGGACATACACATAGCCATTAAGCTTTCATGTCCTGTGTCTTCCAATCGTAATGTTAAGGGACATACACACATCCATTAAGCTTTCATGTCCTGTGTCTTCCATTCGTAATGTTAAGGCTTAGGGACATACACATAGCCATTAAGCTTTCATGTCCTGTGTCTTCCATTCGTAATGTTAAGGGACATACACATAGCCGTTAAGCTTTCATGTCCTGTGTCTGCCATTCGTAATGTTAAGGGACATACACATAGCCGTTAAGCTTTCATGTCCTGTGTCTTCCATTCATAATGTTAAGGCTTAGGGACATACACATAGCCGTTAAGCTTTCATGTCCTGTGTCTTCCATTCGTAATGTTAAGGCTTAGGGACATACACATAGCAGATAAGCTTTCATGTCCTGTGTCTTCCATTCGTAATGTTAAGGGACATACACACAGCCGATAAGCTTTCATGTCCTGTGTCTTCCATTCGTAATGTTAAGGGACATACACATAGCTGTTAAGCTTTCATGTCCTGTGTCTTCCATTCGTAATGTTAAGGGACATACACATAGCCATTAAGCTTTCATGTCCTATCTGTGTCTTTCATTCGTAATGTCAAGGGACATACATACACATAGCCATTAAGCTTTCATGTCCTGTGTCTTCCATTCGTAATGTTAAGGGACATACACATAGCCATTAAGCTTTCATGTCCTATCTGTGTCTTTCATTCGTAATGTTAAGGGACATACATGCACATAGCCATTAAGCTTTCATGTCCTATCTGTGTCTTTCATTCGTAATGTTAAGGGACATACATGCACATAGCCATTAAGCTTTCATGTCCTGTGTCTTCCATTCGTAATGTTAAGGGACATACACATAGCCATTAAGCTTTCATGTCCTATCTGTGTCTTCCATTCGTAATGTTAAGGGACATACATACACATAGCCATTAAGCTTTCATGTCCTATCTGTGTCTTCCATTCGTAATGTTAAGGGACATACATGCACATAGCCATTAAGCTTTCATGTCCTATCTGTGTCTTTCATTCGTAATGTTAAGGGACATACATGCACATAGCCATTAAGCTTTCATGTCCTATCTGTCTTCCATTCGTAATGTTAAGGGACATACATACACATAGCCATTAAGCTTTCATGTCCTATCTGTGTCTTTCATTCGTAATGTTAAGGGACATACATACACATAGCCATTAAGCTTTCATGTCCTATCTGTGTCTTCCATTCGTAATGTTAAGGGACATACATACACATAGCCATTAAGCTTTCATGTCCTATCTGTGTCTTCCATTCGTAATGTTAAGGGACATACATACACATAGCCATTAAGCTTTCATGTCCTATCTGTGTCTTTCATTCGTAATGTTAAGGGACATACATACACATAGCCATTAAGCTTTCATGTCCTATCTGTGTCTTTCATTCGTAATGTCAAGGTTTGTCGCACACTCAGTTTTTCGCTATGATTTTTAATCATCCTATTCAAACTTTAATTAATGCACTGAAACCATTCCAATTAGCTAGCACTACTATAACATGAACATGAGAAAGTTGCAGGGCAAATGTAATAGCTCCCCCCCTCCTCCATCGCTAATGTTGTAGGAAAAGCAACCAAGGATTTTGTCCCCAACGTTAGAACTGGAATGTTTTGAAAATTCATAAATGGTCGTATATTTAGTGGCTGGAAGTGAAGACAACATCAGGGACCTAAGCAACAGTGTCAGCTGTGAAGGTGTTATTATTATTAAGGACAACATCAGGAAGGAACAGTGTCAGCTGTGAACATGTTATTATTATTAAGGACAACATCAGGAAGGAACAGTGTCAGCTGTGAACATGTTATTATTATTAAGGACAACATCAGGGACCTAAGGAACAGTGTCAGCTGTGAACATGTTATTATTATTAAGGACAACATCAGGAAGGAACAGTGTCAGCTGTCAGCTGTGAAGGTGTTATTATTATTAAGGACAACATCAGGAAGGAACAGTGTCAGCTGTGAACATATTATTATTAAGGACAACATCAGGGACCTAAGGAACAGTGTCAGCTGTGAACATGTTATTATTATTAAGGACAACATCAGGAAGGAACAGTGTCAGCTGTCAGCTGTGAAGGTGTTATTATTATTAAGGACAACATCAGGAAGGAACAGTGTCAGCTGTGAACATGTTATTATTATTAAGGACAACATCAGGAAGGAACAGTGTCAGCTGTGAAGGCGTTATTATTATTATTAAGGACAACATCAGGAAGGAACAGTGTCAGCTGTGAACATGTTATTATTATTAAGGACAACATCAGGAAGGAACAGTGTCAGCTGTGAAGGTGTTATTATTATTAAGGACAACATCAGGAAGGAACAGTGTCAGCTGTGAACATGTTATTATTATTAAGGACAACATCAGGAAGGAACAGTGTCAGCTGTGAACATGTTATCATTATTAAGGACAACATCAGGAAGGAACAGTGTCAGCTGTGAACATGTTATCATTATTAAGGACAACATCAGGAAGGAACAGTGTCAGCTGTGAAGATGTTATTATTAAGGACAACATCAGGAAGGAACAGTGTCAGCTGTGAAGATGTTATTATTAAGGACAACATCAGGAAGGAACAGTGTCAGCTGTGAACATGTTATTATTATTAAGGACAACATCAGGAAGGAACAGTGTCAGCTGTGAACATGTTATTATTATTATTAAGGACATCAGGAAGGAACAGTGTCAGCTGTGAACATGTTATTATTATTAAGGACAACATCAGGAAGGAACAGTGTCAGCTGTGAACATGTTATCATTATTAAGGACAACATCAGGAAGGAACAGTGTCAGCTGTGAACATGTTATTCATTATTAAGGACAACATCAGGAAGGAACAGTGTCAGCTGTGAAGATGTTATTATTAAGGACAACATCAGGAAGGAACAGTGTCAGCTGTGAAGATGTTATTATTAAGGACAACATCAGGAAGGAACAGTGTCAGCTGTGAACATGTTATTATTATTAAGGACAACATCAGGAAGGAACAGTGTCAGCTGTGAACATGTTATTATTATTATTAAGGACATCAGGAAGGAACAGTGTCAGCTGTGAACATGTTATTATTATTAAGGACAACATCAGGGACCTAAGGAACAGTGTCAGCTGTGAACATGTTATTACTGATACATAAAACACACCAGGTGATTTTAAATACACTTTACACTGTCTGTCTCTCTGTCTCACCGTCAGATAGCTGATGACGTGAAAAGTTCAATGTCATCACACCAGGTGATTTTAAATACACTTTACACTGTCTGTCTCTCTGTCTCACCGTCAGATAGCTGATGACGTGAAAAGTTCAATGTCATCACACCAGGTGATTTTAAACACTTTACACTGTCTGTCTGTCTGTCTCACCGTCAAATAGCTGATGACGTGAAAAGTTCAATGTCATCACACCAGGTGATTTTAAACACACTTTACACTGTCTCTGTCTGTCTGTCTCACCGTCAGATAGCTGATGACATGGAAAGCCATGTCAGTTTCCCCCTCAGCGATATCGAAGATGTCGTCTTTTTTCAGCTCCACATCGTCTTTGAACCAGGAGATCTTGGGCGTGGGGTTTCCATTGGCCATACATGACAGATTGGTGTTGCTGCCCACCCAGCCATAGAAGTGACTGTCCACCTTGTCTCCAAAGATGGGCTTGTCTGCAATGATGTCAGTAAATAATAACACAATAAACCATTGGCCATACACGACCATTGGTCACCTCACACACACTGTACAATATGATATGACACATCACAACACAACACATCACATCACAACACACCATTGGTCACCTCACACACTGTACAATATGATATGACACATCACAACACAACACAACACATCACAACACACCATTGGTCACCTCACACATACTGTACAATATGATATGACACATCACAACACATCACATCACATCACACCATTGGTCACCTCACACATACTGTACAATATGATATGACACAACACATCACAACACACCATTGGTCACCTCACACACACTGTACAATATGATATGACACAACACAACACATCACAACACACCATTGGTCACCTCACACACACTGTACAATATGATATGACACATCAAAACACATCACACCATTGGTCACCTCACACACTGTACAATATGATATGACACATCACAACACACCATTGGTCACCTCACACACACTGTACAATATGATATGACACATCACAACATAACACATCACATCACAACACACCATTGGTCACCTCACACACACTGTACAATATGATATGACACAACACAACACAACACACCATTGGTCACCTCACACACACTGTACAATATGATATGACACAACACATCACATCACAACACACCATTGGTCACCTCACACACACTGTACAATATGATATGACACATCACAATCACACCATTGGTCACCTCACACAAACTGTACAATATGATATGACACATCACACATCACATCACAACACACCATTGGTCACCTCACACACACTGTACAATATGATATGACACATCACAACACAACAAATCACACCATTGGTCACCTCACACACACTGTACAATATGATATGACACATCACAACACATCACAACACATCACACCATTGGTCACCTCACACATACTGTACAATATGATATGACACCTCACAAAACATCACAACACAACACACCACACCACACCATTGGTCACCTCACACGCACTGTACAATATGATATGACACATCACAACACATCACACCACACCATTGGTCACCTCACACACACTGTACAATATGATATGACACATCACAACACAACACATCACATCACACCATTGGTCACCTCACACACACTGTACAATATGATATGACACATCACAACACAACACATCACACCACACCATTGGTCACCTCACACACACTGTACAATATGATATGACACATCACAACACATCACATCACACCATTGGTCACCTCACACACACTGTACAATATGATATGACACATCACAACACAACACAACACACCATTGGTCACCTCACACACACTGTACAATATGATATGACACATCACAACACATCACATCACATCACACCATTGGTCACCTCACACACACTGTACAATATATGACACATCACAACACATCACATCACATCACACCATTGGTCACCTCACACACACTGTACAATATGATATGACACATCACAACACATCACATCACATCACACCATTGGTCACCTCACACATACTGTACAATATGATATGACACATCACAACACATCACATCACATCACACCATTGGTCACCTCACACACACTGTACAATATGATATGACACATCACAACACATCACATCACATCACACCATTGGTCACCTCACACACACTGTACAATATGATATGACACATCACAACACATCACATCACAACACACCATTGGTCACCTCACACACACTGTACAATATGATATGACACATCACATCACAACACATCACATCACACCATTGGTCACCTCACACACACTGTACAATATGATATGACACATCACAACACATCACATCACAACACACCATTGGTCACCTCACACACACTGTACAATATGATATGACACATCACAACACATCACACCACAACACACCATTGGTCACCTCACACATACTGTACAATATGATATGACACATCACAACACATCACATCACAACACACCATTGGTCACCTCACACACACTGTACAATATGATATGACACATCACAACACATCACACCACAACACACCATTGGTCACCTCACACACACTGTACAATATGATATGACACATCACAACACACACACACATCACACCATTGGTCACCTCACACACACTGTACAATATGATATGACACATCACAACACATCACATCACATCACACCATTGGTCACCTCACACACTGTACAAATGATATGACACATCACAACACATCACATCACAACACACCATTGGTCACCTCACACACTGTACAATATGATATGACACATCACAACACATCACACCACACCACACACCATTGGTCACCTCACACATACTGTACAATATGATATGACACATCACAACACATCACATCACACCATTGGTCACCTCACACACACTGTACAATATGATATGACACATCACAACACAACACATCACAACACACCATTGGTCACCTCACACACACTGTACAATATGATATGACACATCACAACACAACACATCACAACACACCATTGGTCACCTCACACACACTGTACAATATGATATGACACATCACAACACATCACACCACAACACACCATTGGTCACCTCACACACACTGTACAATATGATATGACACATCACAACACATCACAACACATCACAACACACCATTGGTCACCTCACACACACTGTACAATATGATATGACACATCACAACACATCACATCACACCATTGGTCACCTCACACACACTGTACAATATATGACACATCACAACATATCACATCACACCATTGGTCACCTCACACACTGTATAATATGATATGACACATCACAACACATCACATCACAACACACCATTGGTCACCTCACACACACACTGTACAATATGATATGACACATCACACACACATCACATCACACCATTGGTCACCTCACACACACTGTACAATATGATATGACACATCACATCACATCACACCAACACACCATTGGTCACCTCACACACACTGTACAATATGATATGACACACAACACACATCACACCACACCATTGGTCACCTCACACACACTGTACAATATATGACACATCACATCACAACACATCACATCACATCACACCATTGGTCACCTCACACATACTGTACAATATGATATGACACATCACAACACATCACATCACACCATTGGTCACCTCACACACACTGTACAATATGATATGACACATCACAACACATCACATCACATCACACCATTGGTCACCTCACACACACTGTACAATATGATATGACACATCACAACACATCACACCACAACACACCATTGGTCACCTCACACATACTGTACAATATGATATGACACATCACAACACAACACATCACAACACACCATTGGTCACCTCACACACACTGTACAATATGATATGACACATCACAACACATCACATCACATCACACCATTGGTCACCTCACACACTGTACAATATGATATGACACATCACATCACAACATATCACATCACACCATTGGTCACCTCACACACTGTACAATATGATATGACACAACACAACACATCACATCACATCACACACACACCATTGGTCACCTCACACACACTGTACAATATGATATGACACATCACAACCCATCACATCGCATCACACCATTGGTCACCTCACACACACTGTACAATATGATATGACACATCACATCACAACACAACACATCACAACACACCATTGCTAAATCATCAACCGCGTGGCAGCGTTATTCGGCTCCATTGACCTTGACCTTTGACCCATAACCTTCATTATCGAACCTGGCCTAGATCGTCCTACTACCTACCCGCATGCAAAATGTGAGCACCCTAAGTCCCTCCGTGCAAACGCTAGAGAGGATACATACAAACATACATACATAGTCCGCCTCAGACACGAGTGAAAACATTACCAATCCGTTATCTACGATCACGGTTGGTAAATATGATATGACACAACACATCACATCACAACACAACACACCATTGGTCACCTCACACACACTGTACAATATGATATGACACATCACAACACAACACACCATTGGTCACCTCACACACACTGTACAATATGATATGACACAACACATCACATCACAACACAACACACCATTGGTCACCTCACACACACTGTACAATATGATATGACACAACACATCACATCACAACACAACACACCATTGGTCACCTCACACACACTGTACAATATGATATGACACAACACATCACATCACAACACAACACACCATTGGTCACCTCACACACACTGTACAATATGATATGACACAACACAACACAACACATCACAACACAACACACCATTGGTCACCTCACACACACTGTACAATATGATATGACACAACACAACACACATCACATCACATCACACCATTGGTCACCTCACACACACACTGTACAATATGATATGACACATCACAACACAACACATCACACACATTGGTCACCTCACACACTGTACAATATGATATGACACATCACAACACAACACAACACACACACCATTGGTCACCTCACACACACTGTACAATATGATATGACACAACACATCACAACACACACACAACACACCATTGGTCACCTCACACACACTGTACAATATGATATGACACATCACAACACACCATTGGTCACCTCACACATACTGTACAATATGATATGACACAACATCCCAAATCACAACACATCACATCACAACACCACACACCATTGGTCACCTCACACACACTGTACAATATGATATGACACATCACAACACATCACACAACACACACCATTGGTCACCTCACACACACTGTACAATATGATATGACACATCACAACACATCACATCACAACACAACACACCATTGGTCACCTCACACACACAATATGTACAATATGATATGACACATCACAACACACATCACACACACAACACACCATTGGTCACCTCACACACACTGTACAATATGATATGACACATCACAACACATCACAACACAACACACCATTGGTCACCTCACACACACTGTACAATATGATATGACACATCACAACACATCACAACACAACACACCATTGGTCACCTCACACACACTGTACAATATGATATGACACATCACACACACACATCACAACACACCATTGGTCACCTCACACACACTGTACAATATGATATGACACATCACACACATCATCACAACACACCATTGGTCACCTCACACACACTGTACAATATGATATGACACACACACACATCACACACAACACACCATTGGTCACCTCACACATAACTGTACAACATCACAACACAACATACACACCACACAACACATCACAACACAACACATCACACCATTGGTCACCTCACACACACTGTACAATATGATATGACACATCACAACACATCACACACACACACCATTGGTCACCTCACACACACTGTACAATATGATATGACACACACACAACACAACACACATCACCTCACACACACACATCACAACACAACACACACACACACCATTGGTCACCTCACACACACTGTACAATATGATATGACACACACAACACACACATCACACACATTGACACACACAACAACACCTCACACACACTGTACAATATGATATGACACATCACAACACAACACAACACACCATTGGTCACCTCACACACACTGTACAATATGATATGACACATCACAACACAACACATCACACACAACACACCATTGGTCACCTCACACACTGTACAATATGATATGACACATCACAACACATCACAACACAACACACACCATTGGTCACCTCACACACACTGTACAATATGATATGACACACACATCACACAACACACAACACACACACCATTGGTCACCTCACACACACTGTACAATATGATATGACACATCACACACACAACACATCACACCATTGGTCACCTCACACACACTGTACAATATGATATGACACATCACAACACACACATCACAACACACCATTGGTCACCTCACACACACTGTACAATATGATATGACACATCACAACACAACACATCACAACACACACCATTGGTCACCTCACACACACTGTACAATATGATATGACACATCACAACACAACACATCACAACACACCATTGGTCACCTCACACACACTGTACAATATGATATGACACATCACAACACATCACACACATCACAACACACCATTGGTCACCTCACACACACTGTACAATATGATATGACACATCACACACACAACACATCACACCATTGGTCACCTCTCACACACTGTACAATATGATATGACACACACAACACATCACATCACACATTGGTCACCTCACACACACAATACATGACACACACACATTGGTCACCTCACACACACATACAATATGACACACATCACACACATCACACACACACACCATTGGTCACCTCACACACACTGTACAATATGATATGACACATCACAACACACCATTGGTCACCTCACACACACTGTACAATATGATATGACACATCACAACACAACACATCACAACACACCATTGGTCACCTCACACACACTGTACAATATGATATGACACATCACAACACATCACATCACAACACACCATTGGTCACCTCACACACACACTGTACAATATGATATGACACAACACACACATCACACACACAACACACCATTGGTCACCTCACACACACTGTACAATATGATATGACACATCACAACACATCACACACATCACAACACACCATTGGTCACCTCACACACATACTGTACAATATGACATGACACAACACATCACACTACTCACATGACACATCGAGGAAGAAGTCGTGTGACACAGTGCCCACACCATTGGTCACCTCACACACATACTGTACAATATATGACACAACACAACACAACACAACACACCATTGGTCACCTCACACACACTGTACAATATGATATGACACATCACACACACACCATTGGTCACCTCACACACAAGGAAGAATCATGACACATCACAACACACCATTGGTCACCTCACACACACTACTGTACAATATGATATGACACATCACAACACATCACAACACACATTGGTCACATCACAACACACCATTGGACACATCACACACATTACTCACCTCACAACATATGACACATCACAACACATCACAACACACCATTGGTCACCTCACACACATACTGTACAATATGATATGACACATCACAACACAACACAACACACCATTGGTCACCTCACACACATACTGTACAATATATGACACATCACAACACATCACAACACACCATTGGTCACCTCACACACATACTGTACAATATGATATGACACATCACAACACATCACAACACACCATTGGTCACCTCACACACATACTGTACAATATGATATGACACATCACAACACAACACAACACACCATTGGTCACCTCACACACACTGTACAATATGACACATCACAACACACTACTCACATGACACATCGAGGAAGAAGTCGTGTGACACAGTGCCCACACCATTGGTCACCTCACACACATACTGATATATATGATATGACATGACACAACACAACACATCACAACACACCATTGGTCACCTCACACACACTGTACAATATGATATGACACATCACAACACACTACTCACATGACACATCGAGGAAGAAGTCGTGTGACACAGTGCCCACACCATTGGTCACCTCACACACATACTGGCCGGCCTGGTGGGGACGTAGCCTGGGCATGACCAGATCCACCCTGCGTGTGTACACCCTGCTCTGAGGGTCCATGTCTAGGCTGACTGTGTTGTTCTCTATGTAGGTGTTCTGTGATCATCATCATCATCATCATCATCATCATCACCATCATCATCGCCATCAACATCACATCATTATCATCATCATCACCATCATCATCACCATCATCATCGCCATCAACATCATCATCACATCATTATCATCACCATCATCATCATTATCATCATCAGTATCATCATCATCGTCCTTATCATCACCACCATCATCATATCATTATCATCATCACATCATTATCATAATCACCATCACCACCACCATAATCATCATCACCACCATCATTATCATCACCATTGTCATCACCATCATCATTATCATCACCACCACCATCGTCATTAACATCATCACCATTATCATCACCACCATCATTATCATCACCATCATCATCATCGTCATCATTATCATCATCACCATTATCATTTCCTCACTATCACGTTGTCCCACCTGGCTGGGGTCGGAGGTGTAGATCTGCTGGTAACCATGGCGGCGCCAGGTGACCTCAGGGGCGGGGTCACCTGTTGCTAGGCAACTGAGTCGAATGTCAAGGTCCTCCTCCATGGAAACGTTCTTGGGGTCAACGATTTGTGGGGGGACTGAACAAGATAAAAATGATATGGCCATAATGGGTGAGGAACATTGAGGTCAATGATATGTGGGGGGGACTGTAAAAATGATATGGCCATAATGGGTGAGGAACATTAAGGTCAATGATATGTGGGGGGGACTGTAAAAATGATATGGCCATAATGGGTGAGGAACATTGGGGTCAATGATATGTGGGGGGACTGTAAAAATGATATGGCCATAATGGGTGAGGAACATTGAGGTCAATATGTGGGGGACTGTAAAAATGATATGGCCATAATGGGTGAGGAACATTGTCAATATGTGGGGGGTCGAATGATATGTGGGGGGACTGTAAAAATGATATGGCCATAATGGGTGAGGAACATTGAGGTCAATATGTGGGGGGACTGTAAAAATGATATGGCCATAATGGGTGAGGAACATTGAGGTCAATGATATGTGGGGGGACTGTAAAAATGATATGGCCATAATGGGTGAGGAACATTGGGGTCAATATGTGGGGGGACTGTAAAAATGATATGGCCATAATGGGTGAGGAACATTGAGGTCAATATGTGGGGGACTGTAAAAATGATATGGCCATAATGGGTGAGGAACATTGAGGTCAATATGTGGGGGGACTGTAAAAATGATATGGCCATAATGGGTGAGGAACATTGAGGTCAATATGTGGGGGGACTGTAATGGGTGAGGAAATTGAGGATATGTGGGGGACTGTAAAAACGATATGGCCATAATGGGTGAGGAACATTGGGGTCAATATGTGGGGGACTGTAAAAATGATATGGCCATAATGGGTGAGGAACATTGGGGTCAATATGTGGGGGGACTGTAAAAATGATATGGCCATAATGGGTGAGGAACATTGGTCAATGGTCTGTAAAAATGATATGTGGGGGGACTGTAAAAATGATAATGGGTGAGGAACATTGGGGTCAATATGTGGGGGACTGTAAAAATGATATGGCCATAATGGGTGAGGAACATTGAGGTCAATATGTGGGGGACTGTAAAAATGATATGGCCATAATGGGTGAGGAACATTGAGGTCAATGATATGTGAGGTCAATATGGGGGGACTGTAAAAATGATATGGCCATAATGGGTGAGGAACATTGAGGTCAATGATATGTGGGGGGACTGTAAAAATGATATGGCCATAATGGGTGAGGAACATTGAGGTCAATGATATGTGGGGGGACTGTAAAAATGATATGGCCATAATGGGTGAGGAACATTGAGGTCAATATGTGGGGGACTGTAAAAATGATATGGCCATAATGGGTGAGGAACATTGGGGTCAATGATGTGGGGGATGTAAAAATGATATGGCCATAATGGGTGAGGAACATTGAGGTCAATATGTGGGGGGACTGTAAAAATGATATGGCCATAATGGGTGAGGAACATTGAGGTCAATGATATGTGGGGGGACTGTAAAAATGATATGGCCATAATGGGTGAGGAACATTGAGGTCAATATGTGGGGGGGGACTGTAAAAACTGTAAAAATGATATGGCCATAATGGGTGAGGAACATTGGGGTCAATATGTGGGGGACTGTAAAAATGATATGGCCATAATGGGTGAGGAACATTGGGGTCAATATGTGGGGGACTGTAAAAATGATATGGATATGGCCATAATGGGTGAGGAACATTGAGGTCAATATGTGGGGGACTGTAAAAATGATATGGCCATAATGGGTGAGGAACATTGAGGTCAATATGTGGGGGACTGTAAAAATGATATGGCCATAATGGGTGAGGAACATTGGGGTCAATATGTGGGGGACTGTAAAAACGATATTTCTAGTTATAAATGGGGTGAATGTTGTATTGTTATCTTTGCTTAGTTTAGTTTATTTTCTTATTCCAATGCAATTTTTTCTCATAGCTATTCAAGTAATTTCATGATGCAGCCTTATGTTTGTAACTGAAACATTTTTGAGTGCGCTTATAAACTTATAGCTTGTTGTGCTCATGAAATAATTTGTGTACACTGCAAGATATTATGTCAATAAACTTTGCTGAAAATAGGGAGATATAATTATTGTAATGACATGAAATGCATAACAATGACACGAAATACACAAAATGACATGAAATACACAAAATGACATGAAATACACTGTAACCTAGGTCATACATGGGGTCAAAGGTCAAGGTCAGTATCGTGCTACAATCATGCACTATGTGTGGTAACCAGGTGGATAGTGATGGCCCCTGTGGTCAAAGGTCAAGGACTGTGAGGTCAAAGGTCAAGGTCAGTATCGTGCTACAATCATGCACTATGTGTGGTAACCAGGTGGATAGTGATGGCCCCTGTGGTCACGTCAAGGACTGTGAGGTCAAAGGTCAAGGTCAGTATAGTGCTACAAACATGCACTATGTGTGGTAACCAGGTGGATAGTGATGGCCCCTGTGGTCACGTCAAGGACTGTGAGGTCAAAGGTCAAGGTCAGTATAGTGCTACAAACATGCACTATGTGTGGTAACCAGGTGGATAGTGATGGCCCCTGTGGTCACGTCAAGGACTGTGAGGTCAAAGGTCAACTGTGCCAGCGCCATAGACATGTCTGACTTTAAGCCTTTCTATTCTACACACTACGGAGAGTTATTGGTGTTTTAGTGACATGTCACGTCAGGGACTACGAGATAAACTGTCGACTGTGCCAGCGCCATAGACATGTCTGACTTTAAGCCTTTCTATTCTACACACTACGGAGAGTTATTGGTGTTTTAGTGACATGTCACGTCAGGGACTACGAGATAAACTGTCGACTGTGCCAGCGCTATAGACTAGTCTGACATTAAACCTTTCTATTCTACACACTACGGAGTTATTAGTGTTTTTGTGGCATGGTATACACTGTAACCTAGGTCACTAAAGCACGTCCTCTTCTTCTTCTTCGATCACTCAGACAATTTCCTGTCAATTATGAGCGCAGATGCGTCATGCAGCCATCATGCGCCTAACAAATAGTTAGGCCCAGCAAGTCTGACTTCGGCTGGAGGAAATCTTTTTGAAAATGTTTCTTGAAAAAAGGCAGGAGAATGGACCGGTAAGGCAGAAAGATAGTTAGATGACAGTAAGCAAAGGGAAAAGGCAGAGTCAAAGAGAGTGACAGATTAGAGGAAGTTAAAAGCACAGAATTTTCAGGTGGGGGAACTATTTATACAACAGGCCCCCTGGTATCCCCACGGGGGAACTATTTATACAACAGACCCCCTGGTATCCCCACGGGAACTATTTTATACAACAGACCCCCTGGTATCCCCACGGGGAACATATTGATACAACAGACCCCCTGGTATCCCCACGGGGGGAACTATTTATACAACAGACCCCCTGGTATCCCCACGGGGAACTTATTTATACAACAGGCCCCCCTGGTATCCCCACGGGGGAACTATTTATACAACAGACCCCCCCTGGTATCCCCACGGGGGAACTATTTATACAACAGACCCCCTGGTATCCCCACTGGGGAACTATTTATACAACAGACCCCCCTTGGTATCCCCACGGGGAACTATTTATACAACAGACCCCCTGGTATCCCCACGGGGGAACTATTTATACAACAGACCCCCCTGGTATCCCCACGGGGGAACTATTTATACAACAGGCCCCCTGGTATACAGTCCCACGGGGGAACTATTTATACAACAGACCCCCTGGTATCCCCACGGGGGAACTATTTATACAACAGACCCCCTGGTATCCCCACGGGGGAACTAAAGCAAGTCAATGGTCAAATTCTTTATTTTTTGCTGTCCCATCTTCTGGGTGCCAGGGTCATACAGTCCCACACAGGGTCATACAGTCCCACGCAGGGTCATACAGTCCCACGCAGGGTCATACAGTCCCACACAGGGTCATACAGTCCCACGCAGGGTCATACAGTCCCACGCAGGGTCATAGAGTCCCACGCAGGGTCATACAGTCCCACGCAGGGTCATACAGTCCCACACAGGGTCATACAGTCCCACGCAGCGTCATACAGTCCCACACAGGGTCATACAGTCCCACGCAGGGTCATACAGTCCCACGCAGGGTCATACAGTCCCACGCAGGGTCATACAGTCCCACGCAGGGTCATACAGTCCCACGCAGCGTCATACAGTCCCACGCAGGGTCATACAGTCCCACGCAGGGTCATACAGTCCCACGCAGCGTCATACAGTCCCACACAGGGTCATACAGTCCCACGCAGGGTCATACAGTCCCACGCAGCGTCATACAGTCCCACGCAGGGTCATACAGTCCCATGCAGGGTCATACAGTCCCACGCAGGGTCATAGAGTCCCACGCAGGGTCATACAGTCCCACGCAGCGTCATACAGTCCCACGCAGGGTCATACAGTCCCACGCAGGGTCATACAGTCCCACGCAGGGTCATACAGTCCCACGCAGGGTCATACAGTCCCACGCAGCGTCATACAGTCCCACGCAGGGTCATACAGTCCCACGCAGGGTCATACAGTCCCACGCAGGGTCATACAGTGGCGTTGCTCCCACGCAGGGTCATACAGTCCCACACAGGGTCATACAGTCCCACGCAGGGTCATACAGTCCCACGCAGGGTCATACAGTGGCGTTGCTCCCACGCAGGGTCATACAGTCCCACACAGGGTCATACAGTCCCACACAGGGTCATACAGTCCCACGCAGGGTCATACAGTCCCACGCAGGGTCATACAGTCCCACGCAGGGTCATACAGTCCCACGCAGGGTCATACAGTGGCGTTGCTCCCACGCCGCTCATTCCAAATCCCAATTCGCAGCTACACCCTGGCTTGTTCAGGTCGCAGAATCTGAGACAAGTAGTCCAAGGGGAGCAAATCTATGCTAGGCCTTCAGGAGGCAACTATCCGAAGAGACACTGCACTGCTGTCCTGATTCCCTTGGGGGGGGGGGGGGGGGGGGGGGAAGGGAGGGGGGGGGGGGTTAGTCCAGCGGAGCCTGTTCAGGACACCACCTACTAATTCCCCTACTGACGACACTATTCTCTCAGTCACTCCCCAGAACATACCTATCCCCATGACTTTGACCCAAACGCACCAAGGGCACAAACTGGATGGGCAATCGAAACTGAGTTCACCACGAGAGCAGGGCATGCAAAGCATCAGAATTTGATACTTTCTTTTCTTCTTTTTAATGATTGATGGAAATGAAGGCAGTGATAACGATGATGATGATGCTGATGCTATGGAGTTCCGTATCGTTCTGAGACTGCATGACAGGGCTGTATTCTCTGCTTCCTTTCATAATGATGGATCCCAAGCCCGAAAACTACAGACACCTTTGGGCCCCGCCCGCAAAAAAACAAAAAGTTTTTTGGTGGTCCTTGATTATTTGAGCAACACTCTCATAATCGCATCCGTTATGCGGATGGAACTCGACTGTGTGGTTTCAGTCTTCCCATTGAGCCCACAGCCACTCACTCTGGGTAGTAGTCGGTCCAGAACCAAAAAAAAACCTCGCCTCTGAGGGGATTCGAACCCAAGACCTCCTAGCCAGTAGTCTGCGATGCTAACCACTACACCACGACGGCACATTCTGTATTTTGGGGTTGACAATAGAAGGGGAAGCAGCAATGTACATCAATATACATACCTTTCTTTCTCTCTCACACTCTCTCAGTCTGTCTGTCTCTTTCTATTTGTTTCTTTGTCTCCAGCACTCTCTCTGTCTCTCTGTATATGTCTCTCTGCCTGGTTTGGTTGAAGAGGCCCTCACATTCATGACTACAATCCCTCTGTCTCTCTGTATATGTCTCTGCCTTGTTGGTTGAAGGCCTCACATTCATGACTAAAATCCCTCTGTCTCTCTGTCTCTCTGCCTCTGCCTCTTCCTTGTTGGTTGAAGGTCTCACATTCATGACTACAATCCCTCTGTCTCTCTCTGTCTCGTTGGTTGAAGGCCTCACATTCATGACTACAATCCCTCTGTCTCTCTCTGCCTCTGCCTCTTCCTTGTTGGTTGAAGGTCTCACATTCATGACTACAATCCCTCTGTCTCTCTCTGCCTCGTTGGTTGAAGGTCTCACATTCATGACTACAATCCCTCTGTCTCTCTCTGCCTCGTTGGTTGAAGGCCTCACATTCATGACTACAATCCCTCTGTCTCTCTCTGCCTCGTTGGTTGAAGGCCTCACATTCATGACTACAATCCCTCTGTCTCTCTCTGCCTCTGCCTCTTCCTTGTTGGTTGAAGGCCTCACATTCATGACTACAATCCCTCTGTCTCTGTCTCTCTCCTTGCTCATGCTGACACAGCCCTGCAAGCTCTTCCTTCTTGATTGAAGGCCTCACATTTATAATTACAATCCCTCTGTCTCTCTCTCTGTATCCTCTCACTCTCTCTCTCTCTCTCCTCACTGTCTCTTGTCTCTCTCCTCTCTCTCTCTGTCTCTCACCTCTGACATTGACATCCACAGTCCTGTTAGCAGAGCCGCCCTGGTTAGAGGCCAGGCATTCATACAGCCCCTCATCCCCTCTCTGTCTGTCTCTCTCTCACTCGTCTCTCTTTCTCTCTTCCCCCCCCCTCTCTCTGTGGTCTCATTTGTCTCATTGTCTCTCTCTCTCTCCTCACCTCTGACATTGACATCCACCGATCCTGTTAGCAGACCCTCCCTGGTTAGAGGCCTAGGCATTCATACAGCCACTATACCCATCCCGACCTCCTCTCTCTCTCTCTGTCTCTCACCTCCTGACATTGACCTCCACAGTCCTGTTAGCTGACCCTCCCTGGTTAGAGGCCAGGCATTCATACAGCCCCTACCCCCCCCCCTCTCTCTGTCTCTCACCTCTTACATTGAAATCCACAGTCCTGTTAGCAGGACCCTCCCTGGTCGAGAGGCCAGTCAGTCATACAGCCCATACCCCCCCCCCCACCCTCTCTCTCTTCTCTCTCTCTCTCCACCCTGACATTGACATCCACAGTCCTGTTAGCAGACCCTCCCTGGTTAGAGGCCAGTCATTCATACAGCCCCTACCCCCCCGAGGTGGGGGGGAGAAAAAGCATAATGGGTGAGGGAGGCAGGGAGCTGCGGGAGGGGGGGAGGGAAGAAAAGGGGGGGAAGGGGGGGGGGGGGAGGGGGGGGGGGGGGGGGGGGGGAAGGGGGGGGGGGGGGGGGGGGAAGAGAGAGGGGGGGGGGGGGGGGGGAAGGGGGAAGGGAGGAAAGGGGGGGGGGGGGGGGAGGGGGGAGAGGGGGGGGGAGGGGGGGGGAAAGGGGAAAAGAGGGAGGGAGAGAGAGGGGAAGAGGAGGGAAGAGGAAGGAGGAGGGAAGGGGGAGAAAGAGGGAGGGAGGGGAGAGCGGACGCCAAGTGCCGGGCGGGCGCGGGCGCGCGCGGGAGGCCTGGCTATTGGGAGGAGCGTGGCCGGTTACGGGAGAGGAGGAGGCGGGGTAGGGGGGAGGGGGGAGGCAGCAAAAGGAGAGAGGGGGTAAGGGAGGGTAGGAAGGGGGGGAGAGGGGGAGGGAGAAAGGGAGAGAAGGAAGAGAAAGAGAAGGGGAGAGGGGGGAGAGAAGGCGAGGCGGACGCGAGTGGGGGGGAC
>CM065713.1:7247513-7305013 GCA_017654935.2 Phymorhynchus buccinoides
TGAGAAATTGTTGAAAGACTTAACTTCTGTGAAAATGGGTGTGAGTGGCGTGGAGTTTGACAGAGTGCACAGATTAAACACTAAGCATGACTCACCAATCATTGCCTGTTGCTCTGCTTACAAGGACAAGGTTCGTGTCATTAAGGCCAAAACCAAACTGAAAGGCACCAACATCTTTGTTGGTGAAGATTTCACCTTCAGAGTCTGTGAGGTCAGACGCAAGCTGACACCTCATCTGAAAGAGGCCAGGGCCAGTGGCAAGAGAGTGGCCATGATCTTTGTGATTTGTGCCATTGATGACAATATTAATAGAGCTTTAGGTTTATTTAATGATTATATTAAAAAGTGTGCTGAATGTATGAACAGAGAAAGGTAAAGACAGTAAAAAAGATAAAAATAGAAATAAGGATAAAACTATGAACAAGATAGATAGGACTAATTTTGTAATTGGTAGAAGGGAATATAAGAATCTTTTAGATCGGAAAAAGAAATTGTATAATAAAAACATGCTTGATAACATGATTAGGTCTCTTGATTCACAACAGGACTTCTGGAAAGCAGTTAATAAAGTCCCCTTCAAAAAGAAACAGCCAAAGCATTCCATACCTTTAGAAAAGTGGTACGATCATTTTAGAGATTTATTAGATAAGGATGGTGTGTGTGGTGTGGATGATGGGGTGGATGATGATGGTATGGATGAGAATGAGCAAATTGCATCTGGTAACAATGATGATGGCGATGATGGTGATTATTTTAATCGTCCCATTTCTTATGATGAAGTCATGTTTGCCATACGCAAGCTTAAAAACAACAAAGCTGCAGGCCCGGATCACATTATTAGTGAATTGTTTAAAAATGTTGCTTCTGAGATTATTGCTTTCTTTCTTAAATTTTTCAAGAAACTTTTTGACAGTGGTCTTTATCCTGAAAATTGGTCCGAATCTATTATCTTGCCATTATTTAAAAAGGGAAGTATAAATGATCCTAATAATTATAGGGGTATCTCTTTAGTAGACATTAGTAGTAAACTGTACCGCACTATTATCAACAGAAGATTACAGAACTGGGTTGACTTGAATAATATCACTGGTGAACATCAAGCTGGATTCAAAAAAGGATACTCTACTGTAGACCACATGTTTACTCTCCTAGCCTTTATTCAGAAAGTTTTGTATGAATCGCAAATTTCCACCAAAGGCTTATTGACTGTAGGTGGCAAATGTGGAATGATCACATTCAAACTAGTAGTAGATACGATTTTTATAGAAATATTGTTAATTGTGATATACGATGTGTACAGAGTTATTTGAAATTTGACCTTGATATGCATTCAAAGAAATTGTTAGCTAAATTTAGACTAGGGGTATCGGATATAAAAAGTCATCAGTTACGATATAGACAGCATGTACGTAATGATTTACTTTGCCCTCTATGTTTAGAGAGTGAAGAAAACGAATTACATTTTGTTTTGTGTTGTCCTGTATTCAAGGCACAGTCACTCTATCGCAAAGGACCCCGAGATCTTTCCTTTTCTTTGAACCTAATCGAGACAACCTACTTGTGAAATCCGTGCAACCCGTGTTAGCTCTGACCTCTCGCGAGACTCCACATTCAACTGGCGACTTCATGAGTTTTATACCGGTCAAACGTCACTCCATATTTTTCCTTCAGTTAAGCAACATCGCTTCATCGCTTCATCCTTTCTCCTTTTCATCGTTCTGTCCACCTACGGCCGCCCAGTGCTGAGGTGTGGTGAGGGCCACGTCCCTGAAGGATCCTGTTATCAATTGTTTATCCTGCACGAGTCCTAGACGTGAGGATAGCGAAGCTGTTGAGCTTCGGCTGAAATCATCTCTTCTCTTCATCCTCATCGCCATCTTCACCCCCTTTTTATTTGGTTTCTCATCGTTTTCCCTTCCCCGTCATCGTCCCTGGCGTTCACTGGAGTCCTGGAAGAAAGCTGTGGCCGGTCCGGAACCCCTTCCACCTGCTCGCGCTTACCCCGAGCCCTTGGCGAGACCAGAGCTGCGACTGTCTTGTGGGGAGGATTCTTCTTCTTCATTCCGCCACTTGGAAGTTTGGTCAGTAGCTGCATAAAATTGGTATTAATCCCGTTAAAACTCGTACAACAACGCGCGCGTAACAATGTAAAGTAGCTAGTTATAGGTTTGCTAACATGTATATTTGTGTGCGTTTTCTTTGGTTCATTTTTCTTATTATTTTCTTGATTTTTGCATAAGGGGCTAAGGAACTGACTGGCTGGGTCATGACTTGTCAGTTGGATAGGTTTTTGCCGGTCGTAGAATTTGGTACTTGAACTCGGCACATATTTTTGAATCAATGTTTTTGCTCGCCATTGTGTGTTTAGGCCGTACAAATCGTTTTTGGTTCAAAGCGTATTTGAGTTCACAGAGATTCAGAATCCTAAATGCGTGCACGCGCGCGCATTATTCCTTGTTGCGGTATATGTTTAGCCTCGCGGCCTATGTTTAGCCTCGCGGCCTATGTTTAGCCTTGCGGTATATGTTTAGCCTCGCGACCTATGTTTAGCCTCGCGGTCATCGTCCTAGCTTAATTAGGTATTAAGAGACTCTGCGGAGAGCTGGATAACAGAGGGTTATTCCAGTTGCGCTTCTAGCTATGCTGATAGGGGCTTTGTAAAGCGTTCATACCCGTTTCTGTTTTTATTTTTGAGAGGAAGTGTCATTAATGTTTTCAAGGCTTTTTGACCTTTTGAAGTACATTGTGAATGCCATTTTGGGGAAATACATTCTTTGCCTGTAGTTCGTCCGCCTTCTGGAAGAAATGATAATGAAGGGACATATTTTTGGTGGTGAAATTTTATGTGATATTTTCAGAAGAATTTAAGTGTCCATTCTTGTACCTGAAAAGCTGTGAAATTTTCAGAAGAATGTAATTGTTAATTTTTGTATTTGAAAGGCTAGAATTTTCTAAATGTATGAAAGCCTTGTTGTTCCAGAAAAAGTGAAACCTTTTAGTTAATCCTTTTTGATGAAATATTACCCCTAGACTGAGTCGTGTGAAAAGGATTGTAAAGAAAGTGTTGTTCAGCGTTTTGGGGTTCTTGGAGAGAACCAAGTTTAAAGAGGGAGGGTTTTTACATCCCTGAAGAGGACTGTTGGGGAATTAGTTTTTGGGTAAACACAAAACTGTTGTTACTCTGGGAGTTCAAAACTAGGTTTTTGTTTTGGTTTTTTTTCCTATCCAGTCCTGAGCCTGATCCTGAGCCTGAACCTGACCTGACCTGTTGCTGCCTGGTTGACCGCCCGGTCAACCGCTCTTTTCTCCGTTTCCGGCTGTGAGAGGCCGCCCGCCTTTCTGTCTGGCCCCGTGTTAGGCCCGATCTGTGGGCCTGTCTGTGCGTTCGGGCCAGGCTTCGACGTTCCTGTTGAGGAGTCTGGGGGCGACCTCTGCCGTCTCTCTTCTTTTGTTTCTGCTGCTGTAGCCTGCCCCAGGAGGGGGAGCAGTTTTTCTACTGACTTTTGTTTTCCCCTTTTGTCTTCTTCTTCGGACGCTCTGCTGTTTTTGTTGGACTTCTTTTCTTCGTCTGCCCTTTCGTCGTTTTTCCCTTCAATTTTGTGTTTCTGCTTACAAACTCTCTTTTAGTTATTCAGTTAAGTTGCCGGCTTTAGTTTATTCTTTGGACAAACTTTTGAATGCCATGTAAATTGTGTAGATAATTTGTTGAACATTGAGTGTATTGAATTGTGTAAGTGTGTGTGTGTGCTTGCTTATAATAAATAGTCTTGTTTTGTATTGTACTTCTGGTGTGCGCGTGTGCCTTCTCCTGTGAGTTTGTCTGTCTGGGCGTGCGAGACTCTCCTCGGGGTTCGCGATTTCCCTCTCCCGATCTCTGATCAGGATCGAGCGGGGGATTTCGTGACATCTTGGGCTCGTCCGGGATTGTCTCGCATCTGTCCCAGGCCGGCAGGTTCGCTGGGATAAGGCAGTGAATGTTTGGGGTGTGAATGTAAGGGTGGTTGGTTGGGAGACCGTGTAGAGGCAAGGCGGTCCGATTTTCCCTCATTGCTTAGGTCTTTTGGCCGGTTGAGTGGAAAATTTGTTGTGTTCGTTTTGTTTACTTGTTTGTCGGAGAGCGTGTGAAATATAGTTATTTAAGACCACTTATAGTTTTTTTGTGTGTGTTCTAAAGTTTTGAGCGCACACGCGTTTATAAAACAAACTGAGATAAAGTTTGTTTAGGTTTTTTTTTAGTTTGTTTTGGGAATAGGGGGTTAAAAGAGGGGATTAGTTAGGAATAAAGGGGGGAAAGAACTGGGGAAAAGAAATAGTTCTAGTTCCTTCAACAACAAAAAAGATCTCGACTGGTTGAGCTTTGGCTTGTTCAGTCTGAGAAATGATTCCCTCCCTTGACACACTAGTTTGCATGCATTGACTGAGTGCTGGTGTGTGTTAGTCTTATTTAAAAATTCATTAATGTGTTGTTGTTTTTTGTGTTCATATATATGTACGCGCATATTTAATTAGCAAACTAAACCCGGACTATTCACTTGGAACTATTATCGTGTCTGTGACTGGTTCTATTTTGCAAGACAATTCTTGGTTTTGATGCATTGTAGTTGATTTGCACTGAATTGCTGTGTTCCGTGCATTGGATTGTGTCTTGCATTGAGTTACCATTTTTTATGCCATCGCTTGGTTATTTGTTGAGTTGCATGTGAACCTGTGCGCGCACGCGTTTATGCTTAGTGTAGCTTGTGCTATAGAGCAAACTTGCTGGGATAAACCGGAACGTTTTTGTGCAACACAAACCGTAGTTTTTTATAACGCTTTCAAACACTGGGGTGTGTTCATAGCTACATCGTGTTAGTTTTACCGCAGAAAGTTACCGCAGGAAGTTACTGTGCGCTGTTTGGCCGTTGAGGTAGTTCGTGCGACCGCCTCCCGTGGTGCGCAATAGGGTTTTTGTGCAAACGTGGTTGTTGTCCACGCGGGTCGTTTAGTCGCAGAAGCGTTCTACGCTGTGTAAATTAGCGCAATAGTGGTTAGTGTGGTAAAGCTTTATGCGGAGTAGTTTAGTTAGTGTTTGGTTTAGTGTGGTTTAATTCGACGTAGTTTGTGGGATTTCCTGCGCGCGTTAGTGTGTGTTACTGCGATTCATCGTCTTCGTTGCATAACCGTGAGTGTTGAAAAAAAAGAAAAAAAAAAGATGGCAAGTCACGAGTATGATTTAAGGTCGCGCAGTGGGGCTATGTGGGACCTGTCGACGGATCCTTCTGTACCGACTACGCCCTCAGCTGTTTCTACCTCCGTCGTTACTACCGTTGTGTCCTCACCCCCATCTTCTTCCATGACTTCTGTGGCTACGGCCATGCACACTCCGGTTGTCCATGCTGCAGTTGACCATGGAGGAGCACGGTCTAGGGTTGGACCAGTTTCGACTCCCCTTAGCCTAGGTCGTGGTAGGGGAATCTTTCTTAAGTCAGGTGCCACGACAGAGGAGAAGCCTGGAGAGCACCATCCTTCCTCGAAAGGAAACAGCGAGTTTTCCATGTTCATGGCTGCCATGGCTCAGATGGAGCAGCAAAGAAGGGAAGAGATGGCTGAGATTGAACAGCTTAGAAGAGAGGAAAAAGAAGAGCAGGAAAGACTTAGGAGAAGGAGGAAGAGGAAAAGAAAGAGGAGAGAGGAGCGAGCTGAACAGAAGGAGAAGAAGAAAAGAAAGAACAGCTTAGAGAGAAGGAAAAGAAAGAACAGCAGGAAAGACTTAGGAGAGAGGAGCGAGCTGAAAAGAAGAACAACGAAGGAAGGAAGAAGAAGAAAAGAAAGAACAGCTTAGAAGAGAGGAAAAAGAAGAGCAGGAAAGACTTAGGAAGGAGGAAGAGAAGAAAAGAAAGAACAGCGAAGAGAGAAAAAGAGAGCAGACGAAGGAAGGAAGAAGAAGAAAAGAAAGAACAGCGATGGAGAGAGGAAATGAAGCTGGAGAGGGAACTAAGAAGAGAGGAAAGAGAAGAGAAAGAACGCAGGTGGAGAGAAGAGAAAGAGGAACGTGAGGCGATTCGCCAAGAGGAAGTGAGAAGGAGAGAAAAGCTGGAACAAGGACGTGAGTCAGGAAGCAGGTCTAAGGTGTCGACCCCTGTACTCAGGCTTCCAGAACTGAAACCCGGCGAAGATATTGACTTGTTCCTAGAACATTTCGAGAAAATGGCTAAGATCTACCTCTTAACAGATGATGAGAAACTCATCCATCTGTCATCTTCCCTCACCGGCAAAGCCAAGGAAGCCTGTTTCAAGATGGGAGAGGACGAGACCTATGATAATTTACAGAAGGTTCTTCGTCAACAGTTTCGCCTTTCGCCTGAGACCTATCGCCGGAAGTTCCGCAATAGTAAGAAGGAGTCCAGCGAAACTTTCTACCAGTTTGGGACAAGGCTTCGTCAGGCACTGAAGCACTGGGAAGAGCTCTCTGAGGCCGAGCTGAAGGATTTAATCCTCATTGAGCAACTCTACAACACCGTGTCCCCTGAGCTCCGAATACGGATGAGTGAGAAGAAGCCGACTACATTCGACGCTGCCATCGAGATCGCAGAGACTTACTCGGAGGCTAGGAGAACTGTCGCCTCCAGGGGATCTGCCAAAGATAGTCATACCCCTGTCTCCACTCCTCTCCAGGAAACTACTCCTCCGTCTCCAACCAAATCACCGACAAAGAACCAAAAGGTGTGTTTCCACTGCCGGACCCTAGGGCATATTAGGAGGTTCTGTCCCGAGTTGCGGAGACCATCTTTCCAGAATAGCGGTTCGCAGGATGGGAAGGCCTCCGGAAGTTGGAAAGCCCTTAGCCAGTTTGCTTCTTCACCATGCAGGGAGGGATGTCCTGTCTTCCCCTCCAGAGTGGCTGGAAAAGTTGTTGACAGCGTCAGAGACACCGGCGCTACGGCCATTTTCGTGGACGAAGAGCTCGTACCATCTGGGGCGCCCAGAGGACCGGTGTGCGAAGTGTCAGGAGTTGAAGCCCAATTTGTGTGTCGTCGCCCTACCTACTTGGTCGAGATGTGCACCCCTTACTTCGAAGGCAAGGTATGGGCAGTGGCCCTTAAGCAACCGGCGTGTTCATTGCTGTTGGGGAATACTGTGTGCTTCGAGGATGGGACGGAGCAGACTCTAGCGTCTATTCTGCCCGAGAAGGTCTACGTGGGCGCAGTCACTCGCGCCATGGCCAAGAAGGTGGACGAACTCCAACCCATTGTCCGGCCAGGACTGGAAGTGTTTGTGGAGGAAGTGACACCACAAGTGCCCCGCAGACCTCAGTTGCAGGACAGCCAGCTGGATAGGGTGACGGAGTTAGTGGACGCTGAACCTAGGGCTACCAAGACCAGCTCTATCTCATTTGAGGAAGAGAAAGGGATACTCTGCCGCCACCATCAGAACGACCGCACTGGTGCCAAGCGAGTTGTTGAACCACCACCGGTGCAGAAAGTGGCTCATGACGCACCCATGGCTGGACACATGAGGAGGGTACAGCAGGGTTTTTATTGGACCCACTTTGCCAGAGACAAGCGCAGGTCCTCCGGCGTATCTCCCGGCGGCTACGTGAAGTCCGTCTGGCGGTCCGATCCAGTAGGTGTGAGACCAGCAAGAGCGAAGTGTCGTCCCTTGGTCACTTCATCAAATGGGGACATGTTTTGCCAGAGGAAGAGAGAGTGCGGAAGGTTGCACAAGCCAAACCTTCAGAGGACAACTTGGCGACGTCCCAGGCTGCGACACGATGAGTGTTTTCACCCAGTACGTGCTTTTCCGGAAGGGGGGTGTGTCACGAGTTTGTGACATTGTTCTTCTGAACAGACAGAGAAAGGCACAGTCTACCACTCGATCGCAAAGGACCCCGAGATCTTTCCTTTTCTTTGAACCTAATCGAGACAACCTACTTGTGAAATCCGTGCAACCCGTGTTAGCTCTGACCTCTCGCGAGACTCCACATTCAACTGGCGACTTCATGAGTTTTCGACCGGTCAAACGTCACTCCATATTTTTCCTTCAGTTAAGCAACATCGCTTCATCGCTTCATCCTTTCTCCTTTTCATCGTTCTGTCCACCTACGGCCGCCCAGTGCTGAGGTGTGGTGAGGGCCACGTCCCTGAAGGATCCTGTTATCAATTGTTTATCCTGCACGAGTCCTAGACGTGGGGATAGCGAAGCTGTTGAGCTTCGGCTGAAATCATCTCTTCTCTTCATCCTCATCGCCATCTTCACCCCCTTTTTATTTGGTTTCTCATCGTCCTCCCTTCCCCGTCATCGTCCCTGGCGTTCACTGGAGTCCTGGAAGAAAGCTGTGGCCGGTCCGGAACCCCTTCCACCTGCTCGCGCTTACCCCGAGCCCTTGGCGAGACCAGAGCTGCGACTGTCTTGTGGGGAGGATTCTTCTTCTTCATTCCGCCACTTGGAAGTTTGGTCAGTAGCTGCATAAAATTAGTATTAATCCCGTTAAAACTCGTACAACAACGCGCGCGTAACAATGTAGAATAGCTAGTTATAGGTTTGCTAACATGTATATTTGTGTGCGTTTTCTTTGGTTCATTTTTCTTATTATTTTCTTGATTTTTGCATAAGGGGCTAAGGAACTGACTGGCTGGGTCATGACTTGTCAGTTGGATAGGTTTTTGCCGGTCGTAGAATTTGGTACTTGAACTCGGCACATATTTTTGAATCAATGTTTTGGCTCGCCATTGTGTGTTTAGGCCGTGCAAATCGTTTTTCGGTGCAAAGCGTATTTGAGTTCACAGAGATTCAGAATCCTAAATGCGTGCACGCGCGCGCATTATTCCTTGTTGCGGTATATGTTTAGCCTCGCGGCCTATGTTTAGCCTCGCGGCCTATGTTTAGCCTTGCGGTATATGTTTAGCCTCGCGACCTATGTTTAGCCTCGCGGTCATCGTCCTAGCTTAATTAGGTATTAAGAGACTCTGCGGAGAGCTGGATAACAGAGGGTTATTCCAGTCGCGCTTCTAGCTATGCTGATAGGGGCTTTGTAAAGCGTTCATCCCCGTTTCTGTTTTTATTTTTGAGAGAAAGTGTAATTAGTGTTTTCAAGGCTTTTTGACCTTTTGAAGTACATTGTGAATGCCATTTTGGGGAAATACATTCTTTGCCTGTAGTTCGTCCGCCTTCTGGAAGAAATGATAATGAAGGGACATATTTTTGGTGGTGAAGTTCTATGTGATATTTTCAGAAGAATTTAAGTGTCCATTCTTGTACCTGAAAAGCTGTGAAATTTTCAGAAGAATGTAATTGTTAATTTTTGTATTTGAAAGGCTAGAATTTTCTAAATGTATGAAAGCCTTGTTGTTCCAGAAAAAGTGAAACCTTTTAGTTAATCCTTTTTGATGAAATATTACCCCTAGACTGAGTCGTGTGAAAAGGATTGTAAAGAAAGTGTTTTTCAGCGTTTTGGGGTTCTTGGAGAGAACCAAGTTTAAAGAGGGTGGGTTTTTACATCCCTGAAGAGGACTGTTGGGGAATTAGTTTTTGGGTAAACACAAAACTGTTGTTACTCTGGGAGTTCAAAACTAGGTTTTTGTTTTGGTTTTTCATACAGTCCTGATCCTGATCCTGATCCTGATCCTGATCCTGATCCTGATCCTGATCCTGATCCTGATCCTGATCCTGAGCCTGAGCCTGAACCTGACCTGACCTGTTGCTGCCTGGTTGACCGCCCGGTCAACCGCTCTTTTCTCCGTTTCCGGCTGTGGGAGGCCGCCCGCCTTTCTGTCTGGCCCCGGGTTAGGCCCGATCTGTGGGCCTGTCTGTGCGTTCGGGCCAGGCTTCGACGTTCCTGTTGAGGAGTCTGGGGGCGACCTCTGCCGTCTCTCTTCTTTTGTTTCTGCTGCTGTAGCCTGCCCCAGGAGGGGGAGCAGTTTTTCTACTGACTTTTGTTTTCCCCTTTTGTCTTCTTCTTCGGACGCTCTGCTGTTTTTGTTGGACTTCTTTTCTTCGTCTGCCCTTTCGTCGTTTTTCCCTTCAATTTTGTGTTTCTGCTTACAAACTCTCTTTTAGTTATTCAGTTAAGTTGCCGGCTTTAGCCTATTCTTTGGACAAACTTTTGAATGCCATGTAAATTGTGTAGATAATTTGTTGAACATTGAGTGTATTGAATTGTGTAAGTGTGTGTGTGTGCTTGCTTATAATAAATAGTCTTGTTTTGTATTGTACTTCTGGTGTGCGCGTGTGCCTTCTCCTGTGAGTTTGTCTGTCTGGGCGTGCGAGACTCTCCTCGGGGTTCGCGATTTCCCTCTCCCGATCTCTGATCAGGATCGAGCGGGGGATTTCGTGACATCTTGGGCTCGTCCGGGATTGTCTCGCATCTGTCCCAGGCCGGCAGGTTCGCTGGGATAAGGCAGTGAATGTTTGGGGTGTGAATGTAAGGGTGGTTGGTTGGGAGACCGTGTAGAGGCAAGGCGGTCCGATTTTCCCTCATTGCTTAGGTCTTTTGGCCGGTTGAGTGGAAAATTTGTTGTGTTCGTTTTGTTTACTTGTTTGTCGGAGAGCGTGTGAAATATAGTTATTTAAGACCACTTATAGTTTTCTTTGTGTGTGTTCTAAAGTTTTGAGCGCACACGCGTTTATAAAACAAACTGAGATAAAGTTTGTTTAGGGTTTTTTCTTAGTTTGTTTTGGGAATAGGGGGTTAAAAGAGGGGATTAGTTAGGAATAAAGGGGGGAAAGAACTGGGGAAAAGAAATAGTTCTAGTTCCTTCAACAACAAAAAAGATCTCGACTGGTTGAGCTTTGGCTTGTTCAGTCTGAGAAATGATTCCCTCCCTTGACACACTAGTTTGCATGCATTGACTGAGTGCTGGTGTGTGTTAGTCTTATTTAAAAATTCATTAATGTGTTGTTGTTTTTTGTGTTCATATATATGTACGCGCATATTTAATTAGCAAACTAAACCCGGACTATTCACTTGGAACTATTATCGTGTCTGTGACTGGTTCTATTTTGCAAGACAATTCTTGGTTTTGATGCATTGTAGTTGATTTGCACTGAATTGCTGTGTTCCGTGCATTGGATTGTGTCTTGCATTGAGTTACCATTTTTTATGCCATCGCTTGGTTATTTGTTGAGTTGCATGTGAACCTGTGCGCGCACGCGTTTATGCTTAGTGTAGCTTGTGCTATAGAGCAAACTTGCTGGGATAAACCGGAACGTTTTTGTGCAACACAAACCGTAGTTTTTTATAACGCTTTCAAACACTGGGGTGTGTTCATAGCTACATCGTGTTAGTTTTACCGCAGAAAGTTACCGCAGGAAGTTACTGTGCGCTGTTTGGCCGTTGAGGTAGTTCGTGCGACCGCCTCCCGTGGTGCGCAATAGGGTTTTTGTGCAAACGTGGTTGTTGTCCACGCGGGTCGTTTAGTCGCAGAAGCGTTCTACGCTGTGTAAATTAGCGCAATAGTGGTTAGTGTGGTAAAGCTTTATGCGGAGTAGTTTAGTTAGTGTTTGGTTTAGTGTGGTTTAATTCGACGTAGTTTGTGGGATTTCCTGCGCGCGTTAGTGTGTGTTACTGCGATTCATCGTCTTCGTTGCATAACCGTTAGTGTTGAAAAAAAAAAAAAAAAAAAAAAAATGGCAAGTCACGAGTATGATTTAAGGTCGCGCAGTGGGGCTATGTGGGACCTGTCGACGGATCCTTCTGTACCGACTACGCCCTCAGCTGTTTCTACCTCCGTCGTTACTACCGTTGTGTCCTCACCCCCATCTTCTTCCATGACTTCTGTGGCTACGGCTATGCACACTCCGGTTGTCCATGCTGCAGTTGACCATGGAGGAGCACGGTCTAGGGTTGGACCAGTTTCGACTCCCCTTAGCCTAGGTCGTGGTAGGGGAATCTTTCTTAAGTCAGGTGCCACGACAGAGGAGAAGCCTGGAGAGCACCATCCTTCCTCGAAAGGAAACAGCGAGTTTTCCATGTTCATGGCTGCCATGGCTCAGATGGAGCAGCAAAGAAGGGAAGAGATGGCTGAGATTGAACAGCTTAGAAGAGAGGAAAAAGAAAGAACTTAGGAGGAGGAAGAGGAAAAGAAAGAAGAACGAGGAAGAGGAGCGAGCTGAAGAGAAGGAGGAAGAGGAAAAGAAAGAACGAAGAGAGAGGAGCGAGAAAAGAAAGAAGAAGAAGGAGGAAAAAGAAGAGCAGGAAGAGAGCTTAGGAAGGAGGAAAAGAAAGCTGAACAGAAGGAAGAAGAAGAAAAGAAAGAACAGCTTAGAAGAGAGGAAAAAGAAGAGCAGGAAAGACTTAGGAAGGAGAAGAAGAGAAGAAAGAACAGCTTAGAAGAGAGGAAAAGAGAGAAATGAAGAAGAAGAGAAGGAAGAAGAAAAGAAAGGAAGATGGAGAGAGGAAATGAAGCTGGAAGGGAACTAAGAAGAGAGGAAAGAGAAGAGAAAGAACGCAGGTGGAGAGAAGAGAAAGAGGAACGTGAGGCGATTCGCCAAGAGGAAGTGAGAAGGAGAGAAAAGCTGGAACAAGGACGTGAGTCAGGAAGCAGGTCTAAGGTGTCGACCCCTGTACTCAGGCTTCCAGAACTGAAACCCGGCGAAGATATTGACTTGTTCCTAGAACATTTCGAGAAAATGGCTAAGATCTACCTCTTAACAGATGATGAGAAACTCATCCATCTGTCATCTTCCCTCACCGGCAAAGCCAAGGAAGCCTGTTTCAAGATGGGAGAGGACGAGACCTATGATAATTTACAGAAGGTTCTTCGTCAACAGTTTCGCCTTTCGCCTGAGACCTATCGCCGGAAGTTCCGCAATAGTAAGAAGGAGTCCAGCGAAACCTTCTATCAGTTTGGGACAAGGCTTCGTCAGGCACTGAAGCACTGGGAAGAGCTCTCTGAGGCCGAGCTGAAGGATTTAATCCTCATTGAGCAGCTCTACAACACCGTGTCCCCTGAGCTCCGAATACGGATGAGTGAGAAGAAGCCGACTACATTCGACGCTGCCATCGAGATCGCAGAAACTTACTCGGAGGCTAGGAGAACCGTTGCCTCCAGGGGATCTGCCAGAGATAGTCATACACCTGACTCCACTCCTCTCCAGGAAACTACTCCTCCGTCTCCAACCAAATCACCGACAAAGAACCAAAAGGTGTGTTTCCACTGCCGGACCCTAGGGCATATTAGGAGGTTCTGTCCCGAGTTGCGGAGACCATCTTTCCAGAATAGCGGTTCGCAGGATGGGAAGGCCTCCGGAAGTTGGAAAGCCCTTAGCCAGTTTGCTTCTTCACCATGCAGGGAGGGATGTCCTGTCTTCCCCTCCAGAGTGGCTGGAAAAGTTGTTGACAGCGTCAGAGACACCGGCGCTACGGCCATTTTCGTGGACGAAGAGCTCGTACCATCTGGGGCGCCCAGAGGACCGGTGTGCGAAGTGTCAGGAGTTGAAGCCCAATTTGTGTGTCGTCGCCCTACCTACTTGGTCGAGATGTGCACCCCTTACTTCGAAGGCAAGGTATGGGCAGTGGCCCTTAAGCAACCGGCGTGTTCATTGCTGTTGGGGAATACTGTGTGCTTCGAGGATGGGACGGAGCAGACTCTAGCGTCTATTCTGCCCGAGAAGGTCTACGTGGGCGCAGTTACTCGCGCCATGGCCAAGAAGGTGGATGAACTCCAACCCATTGTCCGGCCAGGACTGGAAGTGTTTGTGGAGGAAGTGACACCACAAGTGCCCCGCAGACCTCAGTCGCAGGACAGCCGGCTGGATAGGGTGACGGAGTTAGTGGACGCTGAACCTAGGGCTACCAAGACCAGCTCTATCTCATTTGAGGAAGAGAAAGGGATACTCTGCCGCCACCATCAGAACGACCGCACTGGTGCCAAGCGAGTTGTTGAACCACCACCGGTGCAGAAAGTGGCTCATGACGCACCCATGGCTGGACACATGAGCACCCGCCGGACTCAGAGAGGGTACAGCAGGGTTTTTATTGGACCCACTTTGCCAGAGACAAGCGCAGGTCCTCCGGCGTATCTCCCGGCGGCTACGTGAAGTCCGTCTGGCGGTCCGATCCAGTAGGTGTGAGACCAGCAAGAGCGAAGTGTCGTCCCTTGGTCACTTCATCAAATGGGGACATGTTTTGCCAGAGGAAGAGAGAGTGCGGAAGGTTGCACAAGCCAAACCTTCAGAGGACAACTTGGCGACGTCCCAGGCTGCGACACGATGAGTGTTTTCACCCAGTACGTGCTTTTCCGGAAGGGGGGTGTGTCACGAGTTTGTGACATTGTTCTTCTGAACAGACAGAGAAAGGCACAGTCTACCACTCGATCGCAAAGGACCCCGAGATCTTTCTTTTCTTTGAACCTAATCGAGACAACCTACTTGTGAAATCCGTGCAACCCGTGTTAGCTCTGACCTCTCGCGAGACTCCACATTCAACTGGCGACTTCATGAGTTTTCGACCGGTCAAACGTCACTCCATATTTTTCCTTCAGTTAAGCAACATCGCTTCATCGCTTCATCCTTTCTCCTTTTCATCGTTCTGTCCACCTACGGCCGCCCAGTGCTGAGGTGTGGTGAGGGCCACGTCCCTGAAGGATCCTGTTATCAATTGTTTATCCTGCACGAGTCCTAGACGTGGGGATAGCGAAGCTGTTGAGCTTCGGCTGAAATCATCTCTTCTCTTCATCCTCATCGCCATCTTCACCCCCTTTTTATTTGGTTTCTCATCGTCCTCCCTTCCCCGTCATCGTCCCTGGCGTTCACTGGAGTCCTGGAAGAAAGCTGTGGCCGGTCCGGAACCCCTTCCACCTGCTCGCGCTTACCCCGAGCCCTTGGCGAGACCAGAGCTGCGACTGTCTTGTGGGGAGGATTCTTCTTCTTCATTCCGCCACTTGGAAGTTTGGTCAGTAGCTGCATAAAATTAGTATTAATCCCGTTAAAACTCGTACAACAACGCGCGCGTAACAATGTAGAATAGCTAGTTATAGGTTTGCTAACATGTATATTTGTGTGCGTTTTCTTTGGTTCATTTTTCTTATTATTTTCTTGATTTTTGCATAAGGGGCTAAGGAACTGACTGGCTGGGTCATGACTTGTCAGTTGGATAGGTTTTTGCCGGTCGTAGAATTTGGTACTTGAACTCGGCACATATTTTTGAATCAATGTTTTGGCTCGCCATTGTGTGTTTAGGCCGTGCAAATCGTTTTTCGGTGCAAAGCGTATTTGAGTTCACAGAGATTCAGAATCCTAAATGCGTGCACGCGCGCGCATTATTCCTTGTTGCGGTATATGTTTAGCCTCGCGGCCTATGTTTAGCCTCGCGGCCTATGTTTAGCCTTGCGGTATATGTTTAGCCTCGCGACCTATGTTTAGCCTCGCGGTCATCGTCCTAGCTTAATTAGGTATTAAGAGACTCTGCGGAGAGCTGGATAACAGAGGGTTATTCCAGTCGCGCTTCTAGCTATGCTGATAGGGGCTTTGTAAAGCGTTCATCCCCGTTTCTGTTTTTATTTTTGAGAGAAAGTGTAATTAGTGTTTTCAAGGCTTTTTGACCTTTTGAAGTACATTGTGAATGCCATTTTGGGGAAATACATTCTTTGCCTGTAGTTCGTCCGCCTTCTGGAAGAAATGATAATGAAGGGACATATTTTTGGTGGTGAAGTTCTATGTGATATTTTCAGAAGAATTTAAGTGTCCATTCTTGTACCTGAAAAGCTGTGAAATTTTCAGAAGAATGTAATTGTTAATTTTTGTATTTGAAAGGCTAGAATTTTCTAAATGTATGAAAGCCTTGTTGTTCCAGAAAAAGTGAAACCTTTTAGTTAATCCTTTTTGATGAAATATTACCCCTAGACTGAGTCGTGTGAAAAGGATTGTAAAGAAAGTGTTGTTCAGCGTTTTGGGGTTCTTGGAGAGAACCAAGTTTAAAGAGGGTGGGTTTTTACATCCCTGAAGAGGACTGTTGGGGAATTAGTTTTTGGGTAAACACAAAACTGTTGTTACTCTGGGAGTTCAAAACTAGGTTTTTGTGTTGGTTTTTCATACAGTCCTGATCCTGATCCTGATCCTGATCCTGATCCTGATCCTGATCCTGAGCCTGATCCTGAGCCTGAGCCTGACCTGACCTGACCTGTTGCTGCCTGGTTGACCGCCCGGTCAACCGCTCTTTTCTCCGTTTCCGGCTGTGGGAGGCCGCCCGCCTTTCTGTCTGGCCCCGTGTTAGGCCCGATCTGTGGGCCTGTCTGTGCGTTCGGGCCAGGCTTCGACGTTCCTGTTGAGGAGTCTGGGGGCGACCTCTGCCGTCTCTCTTCTTTTGTTTCTGCTGCTGTAGCCTGCCCCAGGAGGGGGAGCAGTTTTTCTACTGACTTTTGTTTTCCCCTTTTGTCTTCTTCTTCGGACGCTCTGCTGTTTTTGTTGGACTTCTTTTCTTCGTCTGCCCTTTCGTCGTTTTTCCCTTTCATTTTGTGTTTCTGCTTACAAACTCTCTTTTAGTTATTCAGTTAAGTTGCCGGCTTTAGTTTATTCTTTGGACAAACTTTTGAATGCCATGTAAATTGTGTAGATAATTTGTTGAACATTGAGTGTATTGAATTGTGTAAGTGTGTGTGTGTGCTTGCTTATAATAAATAGTCTTGTTTTGTATTGTACTTCTGGTGTGCGCGTGTGCCTTCTCCTGTGAGTTTGTCTGTCTGGGCGTGCGAGACTCTCCTCGGGGTTCGCGATTTCCCTCTCCCGATCTCTGATCAGGATCGAGCGGGGGATTTCGTGACATCTTGGGCTCGTCCGGGATTGTCTCGCATCTGTCCCAGGCCGGCAGGTTCGCTGGGATAAGGCAGTGAATGTTTGGGGTGTGAATGTAAGGGTGGTTGGTTGGGAGACCGTGTAGAGGCAAGGCGGTCCGATTTTCCCTCATTGCTTAGGTCTTTTGGCCGGTTGAGTGGAAAATTTGTTGTGTTCGTTTTACTTGTTTTACTTGTTTGTCGGAGAGCGTGTGAAATATAGTTATTTAAGACCACTTATAGTTTTTTTGTGTGTGTTCTAAAGTTTTGAGCGCACACGCGTTTATAAAACAAACTGAGATAAAGTTTGTTTAGGGTTTTTTCTTAGTTTGTTTTGGGAATAGGGGGTTAAAAGAGGGGATTAGTTAGGAATAAAGGGGGGAAAGAACTGGGGAAAAGAAATAGTTCTAGTTCCTTCAACAACAAAAAAGATCTCGACTGGTTGAGCTTTGGCTTGTTCAGTCTGAGAAATGATTCCCTCCCTTGACACACTAGTTTGCATGCATTGACTGAGTGCTGGTGTGTGTTAGTCTTATTTAAAAATTCATTAATGTGTTGTTGTTTTTTTGTGTTCATATATATGTACGCGCATATTTAATTAGCAAACTAAACCCGGACTATTCACTTGGAACTATTATCGTGTCTGTGACTGGTTCTATTTTGCAAGACAATTCTTGGTTTTGATGCATTGTAGTTGATTTGCACTGAATTGCTGTGTTCCGTGCATTGGATTGTGTCTTGCATTGAGTTACCATTTTTTATGCCATCGCTTGGTTATTTGTTGAGTTGCATGTGAACCTGTGCGCGCACGCGTTTATGCTTAGTGTAGCTTGTGCTATAGAGCAAACTTGCTGGGATAAACCGGAACGTTTTTGTGCAACACAAACCGTAGTTTTTTATAACGCTTTCAAACACTGGGGTGTGTTCATAGCTACATCGTGTTAGTTTTACCGCAGAAAGTTACCGCAGGAAGTTACTGTGCGCTGTTTGGCCGTTGAGGTAGTTCGTGCGACCGCCTCCCGTGGTGCGCAATAGGGTTTTTGTGCAAACGTGGTTGTTGTCCACGCGGGTCGTTTAGTCGCAGAAGCGTTCTACGCTGTGTAAATTAGCGCAATAGTGGTTAGTGTGGTAAAGCTTTATGCGGAGTAGTTTAGTTAGTGTTTGGTTTAGTGTGGTTTAATTCGACGTAGTTTGTGGGATTTCCTGCGCGCGTTAGTGTGTGTTACTGCGATTCATCGTCTTCGTTGCATAACCGTGAGTGTTGAAAAAAAAGAAAAAAAAAAGATGGCAAGTCACGAGTATGATTTAAGGTCGCGCAGTGGGGCTATGTGGGACCTGTCGACGGATCCTTCTGTACCGACTACGCCCTCAGCTGTTTCTACCTCCGTCGTTACTACCGTTGTGTCCTCACCCCCATCTTCTTCCATGACTTCTGTGGCTACGGCTATGCACACTCCGGTTGTCCATGCTGCAGTTGACCATGGAGGAGCACGGTCTAGGGTTGGACCAGTTTCGACTCCCCTTAGCCTAGGTCGTGGTAGGGGAATCTTTCTTAAGTCAGGTGCCACGACAGAGGAGAAGCCTGGAGAGCACCATCCTTCCTCGAAAGGAAACAGCGAGTTTTCCATGTTCATGGCTGCCATGGCTCAGATGGAGCAGCAAAGAAGGGAAGAGATGGCTGAGATTGGGAACAGCTTAGGAAGGAGAAGAGGAAAAGAAAGAACAGAGAGGAGGAAGGAAGAAGAGGAAAAGAAGAACAAGACTTAGGAAGAGGAGCGAGCTGAAGGAAGGAGGAAGAGGAAAAGAAAGAACAGATGCTAGAAGAGAGGAAAAAGAAGAGCAGGAAAGACTTAGGAAGAGGAGAAGAGGAAAAGAAAGAACAACGAAGGAAGGAAGAAGAAGAAAAGAAAGAACAGCTTAGAAGAGAGGAAAAAGAAGAGCAGGAAAGACTTAGGAAGGAGGAAGAGGAAAAGAAAGAACAAGAAGGAGAGAAGAAGAGTGTGAAGAAGGAAGAAGAAGAAAGAAAGAACAGCGATGGAGAGAGGAAATGAAGCTGGAGAGGGAACTAAGAAGAGAGGAAAGAGAAGAGAAAGAACGCAGGTGGAGAGAAGAGAAAGAGGAACGTGAGGCGATTCGCCAAGAGGAAGTGAGAAGGAGAGAAAAGCTGGAACAAGGACGTGAGTCAGGAAGCAGGTCTAAGGTGTCGACCCCTGTACTCAGGCTTCCAGAACTGAAACCCGGCGAAGATATTGACTTGTTCCTAGAACATTTCGAGAAAATGGCTAAGATCTACCTCTTAACAGATGATGAGAAACTCATCCATCTGTCATCTTCCCTCACCGGCAAAGCCAAGGAAGCCTGTTTCAAGATGGGAGAGGACGAGACCTATGATAATTTACAGAAGGTTCTTCGTCAACAGTTTCGCCTTTCGCCTGAGACCTATCGCCGGAAGTTCCGCAATAGTAAGAAGGAGTCCAGCGAAACTTTCTATCAGTTTGGGACAAGGCTTCGTCAGGCACTGAAGCACTGGGAAGAGCTCTCTGAGGCCGAGCTGAAGGATTTAATCCTCATTGAGCAGCTCTACAACACCGTGTCCCCTGAGCTCCGAATACGGATGAGTGAGAAGAAGCCGACTACATTCGACGCTGCCATCGAGATCGCAGAGACTTACTCCGAGGCTAGGAGAACCGTCGCCTCCAGGGGATCTGCCAAAGATAGTCATACACCTGACTCCACTCCTCTCCAGGAAACTACTCCTCCGTCTCCAACCAAATCACCGACAAAGAACCAAAAGGTGTGTTTCCACTGCCGGACCCTAGGGCATATTAGGAGGTTCTGTCCCGAGTTGCGGAGACCATCTTTCCAGAATAGCGGTTCGCAGGATGGGAAGGCCTCCGGAAGTTGGAAAGCCCTTAGCCAGTTTGCTTCTTCACCATGCAGGGAGGGATGTCCTGTCTTCCCCTCCAGAGTGGCTGGAAAAGTTGTTGACAGCGTCAGAGACACCGGCGCTACGGCCATTTTCGTGGACGAAGAGCTCGTACCATCTGGGGCGCCCAGAGGACCGGTGTGCGAAGTATCAGGAGTTGAAGCCCAATTTGTGTGTCGTCGCCCTACCTACTTGGTCGAGATGTGCACCCCTTACTTCGAAGGCAAGGTATGGGCAGTGGCCCTTAAGCAACCGGCGTGTTCATTGCTGTTGGGGAATACTGTGTGCTTCGAGGATGGGACGGAGCAGACTCTAGCGTCTATTCTGCCCGAGAAGGTCTACGTGGGCGCAGTTACTCGCGCCATGGCCAAGAAGGTGGATGAACTCCAACCCATTGTCCGGCCAGGACTGGAAGTGTTTGTGGAGGAAGTGACACCACAAGTGCCCCGCAACCTCAGTTGCAGGACAGCCGGCTGGATAGGGTGAGGGAGTTAGTGGACGCTGAACCTAGGGCTACCAAGACCAGCTCTATCTCATTTGAGGAAGAGAAAGGGATACTCTGCCGCCACCATCAGAACGACCGCACTGGTGCCAAGCGAGTTGTTGAACCACCACCGGTGCAGAAAGTGGCTCATGACGCACCCATGGCTGGACACATGAGCACCCGCCGGACTCAAGAGAGGGTACAGCAGGGTTTTTATTGGACCCACTTTGCCAGAGACAAGCGCAGGTCCTCCGGCGTATCTCCCGGCGGCTACGTGAAGTCCGTCTGGCGGTCCGATCCAGTAGGTGTGAGACCAGCAAGAGCGAAGTGTCGTCCCTTGGTCACTTCATCAAATGGGGACATGTTTTGCCAGAGGAAGAGAGAGTGCGGAAGGTTGCACAAGCCAAACCTTCAGAGGACAACTTGGCGACGTCCCAGGCTGCGACACGATGAGTGTTTTCACCCAGTACGTGCTTTTCCGGAAGGGGGGTGTGTCACGAGTTTGTGACATTGTTCTTCTGAACAGACAGAGAAAGGCACAGTCTACCACTCGATCGCAAAGGACCCCGAGATCTTTCCTTTTCTTTGAACCTAATCGAGACAACCTACTTGTGAAATCCGTGCAACCCGTGTTAGCTCTGACCTCTCGCGAGACTCCACATTCAACTGGCGACTTCATGAGTTTGTACCGGTCAAACGTCACTCCATATTTTTCCTTCAGTTAAGCAACATCGCTTCATCGCTTCATCCTTTCTCCTTTTCATCGTTCTGTCCACCTACGGCCGCCCAGTGCTGAGGTGTGGTGAGGGCCACGTCCCTGAAGGATCCTGTTATCAATTGTTTATCCTGCACGAGTCCTAGACGTGGGGATAGCGAAGCTGTAGAGCTTCGGCTGACATCGTTTCTTCTCTTCATCCTCATCGCCATCTTCACCCCTTTTTATTTGGTTCCTCATTGTCCTCCCTTCCCCGTCATCGTCCCTGGCGTTCACTGGAGTCCTGGAAGAAAGCTGTGGCCGGTCCGGAACCCCTTCCACCTGCTCGCGCTTACCCCGAGCCCTTGGCGAGACCAGAGCTGCGACTGTCTTGTGGGGAGGATTCTTCTTCTTCATTCCGCCACTTGGAAGTTTGGTCAGTAGCTGCATAAAATTAGTATTAATCCCGTTAAAACTCGTACAACAACGCGCGCGTAACAATGTAAAGTAGCTAGTTATAGGTTTGCTAACATGTATATTTGTGTGCGTTTTCTTTGGTTCATTTTCTTATTATTTTCTTGATTTTTGCATAAGGGGCTAAGGAACTGACTGGCTGGGTCATGACTTGTCAGTTGGATAGGTTTTTGCCGGTCGTAGAATTTGGTACTTGAACTCGGCACATATTTTTGAATCAATGTTTTGGCTCGCCATTGTGTGTTTAGGCCGTACAAATCGTTTTTCGGTGCAAAGCGTATTTGAGTTCACAGAGATTCAGAATCCTAAATGCGTGCACGCGCGCGCATTATTCCTTGTTGCGGTATATGTTTAGCCTCGCGGCCTATGTTTAGCCTCGCGGCCTATGTTTAGCCTTGCGGTATATGTTTAGCCTTGCGGCCTATGTTTACCTATGTTTAGCCTCGCGGTCATCGTCCTAGCTTAATTAGGTATTAAGAGACTCTGCGGAGAGCTGGATAACAGAGGGTTATTCCAGTTGCGCTTCTAGCTATGCTGATAGGGGCTTTGTAAAGCGTTCATCCCCGTTTCTGTTTTTATTTTTGAGAGAAAGTGTAATTAATGTTTTCAAGGCTTTTTGACCTTTTGAAGTACATTGTGAATGCCATTTTGGGGAAATACATTCTTTGCCTGTAGTTCGTCCGCCTTCTGGAAGAAATGATAATGGAAAGGACATATTTTTGGTGGTGAAATTTTATGTGATATTTTCAGAAGAATTTAAGTGTCCATTCTTGTACCTGAAAAGCTGTGAAATTTTCAGAAGAATGTAATTGTTAATTTTTGTATTTGAAAGGCTAGAATTTTCTAAATGTATGAAAGCCTTGTTGTTCCAGAAAAAGTGAAACCTTTTAGTTAATCCTTTTGATGAAATATTACCCCTAGACTGAGTCGTGTGAAAAGGATTGTAAAGAAAGTGTTGTTCAGCGTTTTGGGGTTCTTGGAGAGAACCAAGTTTAAAGAGGGAGGGTTTTTACATCCCTGAAGAGGACTGTTGGGGAATTTGTTTTTGGGTAAACACAAAACTGTTGTTACTCTGGGAGTTCAAAACTAGGTTTTTGTTTTGGTTTTTTTTGATCCTGATCCTTCCTTCCTGATCCTGATCCTGAGCCTGAGAGCCTCCTGAGCCTGAACCTGACCTGACCTGACCTGTTGCTGCCTGGTTGACCGCCCGGTCAACCGCTCTTTTCTCCGTTTCCGGCTGTGAGAGGCCGCCCGCCTTTCTGTCTGGCCCCGTGTTAGGCCCGATCTGTGGGCCTGTCTGTGCGTTCGGGCCAGGCTTCGACGTTCCTGTTGAGGAGTCTGGGGGCGACCTCTGCCGTCTCTCTTCTTTTGTTTCTGCTGCTGTAGCCTGCCCCAGGAGGGGGAGCAGTTTTTCTACTGACTTTTGTTTTCCCCTTTTGTCTTCTTCTTCGGACGCTCTGCTGTTTTTGTTGGACTTCTTTTCTTCGTCTGCCCTTTCGTCGTTTTTCCCTTCAATTTTGTGTTTCTGCTTACAAACTCTCTTTTAGTTATTCAGTTAAGTTGCCGGCTTTAGTTTATTCTTTTGGACAAACTTTTGAATGCCATGTAAATTGTGTAGATAATTTGTTGAACATTGAGTGTATTGAATTGTGTAAGTGTGTGTGTGTGCTTGCTTATAATAAATAGTCTTGTTTTGTATTGTAACAATACAGTAATAACATCCTCATTGTTAGTGATGATGATGTCTGTGTTAGGAGTCAGGCATGGTATATCCTGTTCTATATGTCCTCCCTGTGTCTGTATAACACAACAATGAAACATATCATCACTGATAATAACGGCAACAATACAGTAATAACATCCTCATTGTTAGTGATGATGATGTCTGTGTTAGGAGTCAGGCATGGTATCTCCTGTTCTATATGTCCTCCCTGTGTCTGTATAACACAACAATAAACATATCATCACTGATAATAACGGCAACAATACAGTAATAACATCCTCATTGTTAGTGATGATGATGTCTGTGTTAGGAGTCAGGCATGGTATCTCCTGTTCTATATGTCCTCCCTGTGTCTGTATAACACAACAATAAACATATCATCACACCACTCAGTAAACATTGTCTCGACTAAAAGATAGGACAGACTAAAAACAGACTAAAAAGTTAGGACAAGAAAAATAGAAGCAGTCATAAATATACGCATAAAATACTGTTACACCTAAGATCAACAGATGGACAGCAAGACATAGGACAATCCATCATCATTTAGTGGGATACAAAATGAGGTCAGCAATCATTGTAAAGGCGAATGGCAGAGTGAAGGAGCCTTGATGTTCTTGCACGTGGGGCTCGGTGTCTGTCACTTCTGTCACTTCTGTCTGCAGTCGATGTTGTCATGTAAAGACGTTTTCTTTTATGAAAAAGGCAGGAGAATGGGCCAATAACTCAGTAAAGAAAGCCAGATAACAGAAAGCAAATCGGATAAGGCAGAATCAAAGAGAGTGACAGATTAGAAAAGCTACAATCACAGAACTTCCAGAAGTGGGAGGAACCATTTGTGAACCCCCCCCCCCCCCCTAGGTCAGCCTTAATGTCATCAACAACGAACTGACAGCACACACCATTTGTAACCCCCCCTTAGGTCAGCATTTAATGTCATACAACAATGAACTAACACACACACCATATGTAACCCTCCCCCCCCCCCCTTAGGTCAGCCTTAATGTCATAGACAATGAACTGACACACACACAATTGTAACCCCCCCCTTAGGTCAGCCTTAATGTCATAGACAATGAACTAACACACACACCATATGTAACCCCTCCCCCCCCCCCCTTAGGTCAGCCTTATGTCATAGACAATGAACTGACACACACACAATTTGTAACCCCCCCCTTAGGTCAGCCTTAATGTCATAGACAATGAACTAACACAACACACCATATGTAACCCCCTCCCCCCCCCCCACAGGCAGGTCAGCCTTAATGTTTAGACTCAATGAACAATGAACACACACCATATGTAACACCCCCCCCCCCCCTTAGGTCAGCCTTAATGTCATAGACAATGAACTAACACACACACCATATTGTAACCCCCCCCCCCCCCCTTAGGTCAGCCTTAATGTCAATAGACAATGAACTGACCACACACACCATTTGTAACCTACCCCCCCCCCCCCCCCCTTAGGTCAGCCTTAATGTCATAGACAACTCTCCAACTGACACACATCCCCCCCCCCCCCCCCCCCACAGCCTTAATGGAAAAGACAATGAACTGACACACTCACACCATTTGTAACCCCCCCCTTAGGTCAGCCTTAATGTCATAGACAATGAACTAACACACACACCATATGTAACCCCTCCCCCCCCCCCCTTAGGTCAGCCTTAATGTCATAGACAATGAACTGACACACACACCATTTGTAAACACCCCCCCCCCCCCCCCCTTAGGTCAGCCTAGAAAATGTCATAGACAATGAACTGAACACACACACCATTTGTAACCCCTCCCCCCCCCCCCTTAGGTCAGCCTTATGTCATAGACAATGAACTGACACACACACCATTATGTAACCCCCCCCCCCCCCTTAGGTCAGCCTTAATGTCATAGACAATGAACTAACACACACACCATATGTAACCCTTCCCCCCCCCCTTAGGTCAGCCTTAATGTCATAGACAATGAACTGACACACCACACCATATGTAACACTCCCCCCCCCCCCCCCCTTAGGTCAGCCTTAATGTCATAGACAATGAACTGACACACACACCATAAAAAATTTGTAACCCCCCCCCCCCCCCCCCTTAGGTCAAGCCTTAATGTCATAGACAATGAACTGACACACACACCATTTGTAACACCCTCCCCCCCCCCCCCCGCCCCCTTAGATCAGCCTTAATGTCATAGACAATGAAACTGACACACACACCATTTGTAACCCCCCCTCCCCCCCCCCCTTAGGGTCAGCCTTAATGTCATAGACAATGAACATCTTGCAACCCTCCCCATCCCCTTAGGCCCTTAGAAGTCACACACACACCATATATGTTAACCCCCCCCCCCCCCCCCCCTTAGGTCAGCCTTAATGTCATAGACAATGAACTGACACACACACCATTGAGACCCCCGAACCCCTCCCCCCCCCCCCCACCTTAGGTCAGCCTTAATGTCATAGACAATGAACTGACACACACACCATTTGTACCCCCCCCCCCCCCCCCTTAGGTCAGCCTTAATGTCATAGACAATGAACTAACACACACACCATTTGTAACCCCCCCCACCCGCCCCCCCCCCCCCCTAGAAGGAAGGTCTGGGTGGCCGGCCTTAATGTCATAGACAATGAAACTTAACACACACCTACCATTTGCCCCCCCCCCCCCCCCCCCCCCCCTTAGGTCAGCCTCATTAGGTCCAGCATAGTCATAGACAACGTGAACTGACACATACACCATTTGTAACACCCCCCCCCCCCCCCAAGTTAGGTCAGCCCCCTTGAGGTCAGCCGTAATGTCATAGACAATGAACTGTAGTGACACACACAACCACCCGTTGATAACCCCCCCCCCGCCCCCCCAGGCCCCCCCCCCCTCTTCCCCTTCCCTCAGCCTTATCAAAGACCAATGAACTGACACCACACACCATTTGTACCCCTCCCCCCCCCCCCTTAGGTCAGCCCTTAATGTCATAGACAATGAACTGAACACACACACCATTCCCCCCCCCCCCCTATCCCCCCCACCCCCCCCCCCCCCCCCCCCCCCCCCCTTAGGTCAGCCTTAATGTCATAGACAATGAACTGACACACATTCCACCATCATGATCCCACCCCCCCCACCCCCCCCCTATTCCTGCCCCCCCCCCCCCCCCTTAATGTCACCCCCCCCCCCCCTCCCCCCCCCTGACACCCCCACGGTCCCCCCCCCCCCCCCCCCCCCCCTTAGTGGGTACAAGAGCCTTAATGTCATAGACAATGAACTGACACACACACCATTTGTCAACCCCCCCCCCCCCCCCCCCCCCCCCCCCACCCCCCCCCGGTCAGCCTTAAATCTTCCCCCCCCCCATAGACAATGAACTGACTCCACACACCATTTCCCCAGTCCCATCCCCAAACCCCGTACCCCCCCCCCCCCCCCCCCCCTTACCCCATAGAGAATGAACTGACACAACACCTTTGTCACCCCCCCCTATCACCCCCCCCCGCCCCCCCACCCCCAATGATCTGACACCCCCAACATGCCCCCGCCCCCCACCATCCCACCATTTGTACCCCCCACCCCCCCCCCCCCCCCCTTAGGTCAGCCTTAATGTCATAGACAATGAACTAACACACACACCATATGTAAAACCCCCCCCCCCCCCCATTTTCGCAAACTTAGGTCCCCCCCGCTGTCAAGACAACCCCACCCCATAATGACCGCCCCCCCCCCCCACACCATTTGTAACCCCCCCCCCCCCCCCTCCCACCCCCCCCCCTTACCCCCCCCCCGCCCCTCCTTAGGTCAGCCTTAATGTCATAGACAATGAACTGACACACTAACACACACCATTTGTAACCACCCCCCCCCCCCCCCCCCCCCCCCTTAGGTCAGCCTTAATGTCATAGACAATGAACTGACCCACCCCCCCCCCCCCCCCCCCACCCCCCACACCATCCCCCGCCACCTGACACACACACCATCCCCCCCCCCCCCCCCTTAGGTCAGCCTTAATGTCATAGACAATGAACTGACACACACACCATTTGTACCCCCCCCCCCCCCCCCCTTAAGGTCAGGTTAAGGTCATAGACAATGAACTGGCCACCCACACCCACCTAGTACCCCCCCCCCCCCCCCTTAGGTCAGCCTTAACTCTCATAGACAATGAACTGACACACACACCATTTGAACCCCCCCCCCCCCCCCCCCCCCCTAGGTCCCAGCCCCCTACCTTACCCCACCCATAGACCAAATGAACTGACACACCCACCACCATTGTACCCACCTTTGTAAAACCCCCCCCCCCCCCCTACTCCCCACCCCCCCCCCCCCCCCTTAGGTCAGCTTAATAGTCATAGACAATGAACCCTGCCCTTAAAACCCCTGTACCCCTCCCTGACGTTAATGTTGCACACCACCATTGTACCCCCCCCCCCCCCCCCCTTAGGTCAGCCTTAATGTCATAGACAATGAACTGACAACACACACCATTTGTAACCCCCCCCCCCCCCCCCCCCCTTAGGTCAGCCTTAAATGTCATAGACATGAACTGACACACACACCATTTTTGTACCCCCCCCCCCCCCCCCTTAGGTCAGCCTTAATGTCATAGACAATGAACTGACACACACACCATTTGTAACCCCCCCCCCCCCCCCCCCTTATGTTCAGCCTTAATGTACCCAATGATGACACCAACCACCATTTGTACACCCCGCCCCCCCCCCCCTAGTACAGCCTTTAATGTCATACGATAACTGACAAACACACCATTTGTAACCCCCCCCCCCCCCCCCCTTAGGTCAGCCTTAATGTCATAGACAATGAACTGACACACACACCATTTTGTAACCCCCCCCCCCCCCCCCCTTAGGTCAGCCTTAATGTCATAGACAATGAACTGACACACACACACCATTTGTAACCCCCCCCCCCCCCCCCCCCCCTAGGTCAGCCTTAATGTCATAGACAATGAACTGACCACACACACCATTTGTAACCCCCCCCCCCCCCCCCTTAGGTCAGCCTTAATGTCATAGACAATGAACTGACACCCCCACACCATTTGTAACCCCCCCCCCCCCCCCCTTAGGTCAGCCTTAATGTCATAGACAATGAACTGACACACACACCATTGTAACCCCCCCCCCCCCCCCCCCCTAAGGTCCCCCTTAATGTCATAGACAATGAAACTGAAAACACCCCCCCTTCCACCCCCCCCCCCCCCCCCCCTAGGTCAGCCTTAATGTCAGACAACCCCCGACACAACACCCCATTTGTACCCCCCCCCCCCCCCCCCTTAGGTCAGCCTTAATGTCATAGACAATGAACTGACACACACACACACCATTTTGTAACCCCCCCCCCCCCCCCCCCCCTCATCCTTAGGCCCCCCTAGAACAGACCCCCCCCCCCCCCCCCCCCCCCCCCCCCCCCCCCCGCCCCTTAATGTCATAGACAATGTCATAGAACTGACTGACACACACCACCATTTGTTAACCCCCCCCCCCCCCCCCCTTAGGTCAGCCTTAATGTCATAGACAATGAACTGACACACACACCATTTGTACCCCCCCCCCCCCCCTTAGGTCAGCCCTTAATGTCATAGACAATGAACTGACACACACACACCATTTGTACCCCCCCCCCCCCCCCCCCTTAGGTCCAGCCTTAATGTCATAGACAATGAACTGACACACACACACCATTTTGTAACCCCCCCCCCTGTTCCCCCCCCCCCCCCCCCCCCTTAGGTCAGACTTAATGTCATAGACAATGAACTGACACACACAACCACCCCATTTGCAACCCCCCCCCTTTTAGGTCAGCCTTAATGTCATAGACAATGAACTGACACACACATCCCTAGGAAACCATTTGTAACCCCCCCCCCCCCCCCTTAGGTCAGCCTTAATGTCATAGACAATGAACTGACCACACACACCATTTGTACCCCCCCCCCCCCCTTAGGTCCAGCCTTAATGTCATAGACAATGAACTGACACACACACCATTTGTACCCCCCCCCCCCCCCCCCTTAGGTCAGCCTTAATGTCATAGACAATGAACTGACACACACACCATTTGTACCCCCCCCCCCCCCCCCCACTTGTCATAGACAATGAACCACACCACACCCCCCCCCCCCCCCCCCCCCCCCTTAGGTCAGACTTAATGTCATAGACAATGAACTGACACAGACACAACCATTTGCACCCCCCCCCCCCCCCCCCTTAGGTCAGCCTTAATGTCATAGACAATGAACTGACACACACACACCATTCCCCCCCCCCCCCCCCCCCCCCCTTAGGTCAGCCTTAATGTCATAGACAATGAACTGACACACCTAGAAGACACCATTTGTACAACAAACCCCCCCCCCCCCCCCCCTTAGGTCAGCCTTAATGATCATAGACAATGAACTGACACACACAACACCATTTGTATACCCCCCCCCCCCCCCCCCCCCCTTAGGTCAGCCTTAATGTCATAGACAATGAACTGACACACACACACCATTTGTAACAACAACCCCCCCCCCCCCCCCTTAGGTCAGACTTAATGTCATAGACAATGAAACTGACACACACACCATTTGCAACCCCCCCTTTTAGGTCAGCCTTAATGTCATAGACAATGAAACTGACACCACACCATTTGCACCCCCCCCCCCCTTAGGTCAGCCTTAATGTCATAGACAATGAACTGACACACACACACAACCATATGTAACCCCCCCCCCCCCCCCCCCCCCCCCCCCCCCCCTTAGGTCAGCCTTAATGTCATAGACAATGAACTGACACACACACCATTTGTAACCCCCCCCCCCCCCCCCCCTTAGGTCAGCCTTAATGTCATAGACAATGAACTGACACACACACCATTTGCAACCCCCCCCCCCTTAGGTCAGCCTTAATGTCATAGACAATGAACTGACACACACACCATTTGTAAACCCCCCCCCCCCCTTAGGTCAGCCTTAATGTCATAGACAATGAACTGACACACACACCATTTGTAACCCCCCCCCCCCACCCCACCCCACCTAGGTCAGCCTTAATGTCATAGACAACGAACTTACACTGACTCCCTTTTATAACCCCCCCCCCCCCTTAGGTCAGCCTTAATGTCATAGACAATGAACTGACACACACACCATTTGTAAACACACACCCCCCTTAGGTCAGCCTTAATGTCATAGACAATGAACTGACACACACACCATTTGCAAACCCAACCCCCCCCCCCCCCCCCCCCCCCCCTTAGGTCAGCCTTAATGTCATAGACAACGAACTGACACTGACTCCCTTTTATAACCCTCCCCCCCCTTAGGTCCAGCCTGAATGTCATTGTAACCCCCCCCCCCCCCCCCCCCCCCCTTAGTTCAGCCTGAATGTCATAGACAACGAACTGACACTGACTCCCTTTTATAACCCTCCCCCCTCCTTAGGTCAGCCTGAATGTCATTGTAACCCCCCCTTAGGTCAGCCTGAATGTCATAGACAACGAACTGACACTGACTCCCTTTTATAACCCTCCCCCCTCTCCTTCCTCACTCACGCAGAGAGACGTTTTTGGTGTGGGTTGTCGTGTCATTGCTGTAGTGGATGACGAAGGCGGTCACTGGTTGTCCCCCTTGCTTCAGAGGGCGCTGCAGCCGCAGCTTGAGGACTGTGGGTAATTCTTCGAGCAATGGCACTTCGGGGGGGTCAGGGACCACTGTATGGATGAAACGATACAATGGTGAGCAGAAGTGAACACACTGGTTTAAACAAAGTTTATTAACATAATACATTGCAGTGTACACAAATTATTGTATGAGCACAACAAGCTATAAGCTTATAAGCGCACTCAAAAACGTTTCAGTTACGAACAAAAGGCTGCATCATGAAATTACTTGAATAGCTATGAGAAAAATAACAATTGGAATAAGAAAAATAACTAAGCAAAGATAACAAACTGCGGGTAATTCTTAGAGTAATGATGTGTCAGGGACCACTGTATGGATGAAACGATACAATGGTGAACAGAAGTGAACAAACTGTAGGTAATTCTTAGAGTAATGATGTGTCAGGGACCACTGTATGGATGAAACGATACAATGGTGAACAGAAGTGAACAAACTGTGGGTAATTCTTAGAGTAATGATTTGTCAGGGACCACTGTATGGATGAAACGATACAATGGTGAACAGAAGTGAACAAACTGTAGGTAATTCTTAGAGCAGTGGCACTTCAGGGGGGTCAGGGACCAGTGGAATACATAGACAATGCAATAACAATAAAGCAACAAAAACAACTAGTGATGTAAAATGACAATAAACAGGAACTAGTGATGTAAAATGACAATAAACAGGAACTAGTGATGTAAAATGACAATAAACAGGAACTAGTGATGTAAAATAAACAGTAACTAGTGATGACGTAACAATTATGTTCGGATATGCACACCTGTCGGTCTCATTGCCGATCATTCGCGATCGACGTTTTCATGTGAAAAGTATCTCTATGCTTTGAAAAGTATCTCTATGCATAAAGTGTTAAACCACTTTAAGTCCGATAAAAATCAATGAAACTATCCAATTCACTGTCTAAAATAGTGTCCGAATCCTCGGCAGATGACCGGTCGATCGATAGTCAAAGTTAACCATAGTAGGCACTGCACTAGCATGAGTCTCAACAGTCACTTCACTCTGGCCCCTATAACTAAGTCCAAAAGCACGATTGGCACACAATTTATGGGTAAAAACATCGATAACATCGTCGTCTATCGCTTGGAACGCCGCCATTTTGATGGGAAAAAAAATCCCCCCCCAAATTCGAAGAAAATCGATCAAAATTAGGCTCCAATCAAGCTCCGTGCACAATGGCAGCCATAGAAACAGGAAGTCGAATGCTTTCCAGCTGTCGTTAAAGCTTCCCTTCTGCATTAGAGAGCTCTCACTTCCTTAGCAATATGACTAAACAACGTTGCTTGACAGCTCTCAAAATATCGGAGTTTCGGCTATCGCGATCGGAGAGCGGGTTGAAGCCCAAAAAATCGGAGTTTACCCGCCGAAATCGGGGTGAACGGCAGGTCTGGATGTAAAATGACAATACAGGAATGAAAACAATTGATATAAAATGACAATGAACAGGGACCACTGATGTAAAACACCAGTGAGACCTGTGGACTATTCCTGGACTAAATCAATCAATAAATCAATCAATTCAATTTATTGTTTTCAAACAGAAGAAATGTGTAGTTCGGCTTGCACATTAAAACACATAATAAATCAAACCTCTGTTATATCATTAGAGGCCTCAGAAAGTGAGCAGGCGATAACACAACAAACAACAGACAATAACTCAATGAGGGTTAGGGTTAGGGTTAGGGTTAGCCCTTGCACATTAAAACACAGAATAAATCAGACCTCTGTCATATCATTAGAGGCCTCAGAAAGTGAGCAGGCGATAACACAACAAACAACAGACAATAACTCAATGAGGGTTAGGGTTAGGGTTAGGGTTAGGGTTAGCCCTTGCACATTAAAACACAGAATAAATCAGACCTCTGTCATATCATTAGAGGCCTCAGAAAGTGAGCAGGCGATAACACAACAAACAACAGACAATAAATCAATGAGGGTTAGGGTTAGGGTTAGGGTTAGCCCTTGCACATTAAAACACAGAATAAATCAGACCTCTGTCATAGAGGCCCTGGTGCATCAGTGGAACAGAAAGTGAGCAGGCGATAACACAACAGACAATAACTCAATGAGGGTTAGGGTTAGGGTTAGGGTTAGCCCTTGCACATTAAAACACAGAATAAATCAGACCTCTGTCATAGAGGCCCTGGTGCATCAGTGGAACAGAAAGTGAGCAGGCGATAACACAACAAACAACAGACAATAAATCAATGAGGAGAAAAAGGAAATAACAAAAACTAAATAGAAGTATTAAGGAACATGGCGGTGCATAACATTTTGTAGGCAACCCCAGACCAGTACGGATATTTGCCTCGGACAGTGATGTCTTGAAGGGGTAAAAGGTCGTATGTTAATTACCTGCCAGGTTAAAGGTCAGCTCCACTTCATTTTTGCCGAAGATGTTCATAGCTTCACATTTATAGGTGCCGAACACTGTGGCTTGGTTGTACTCATCCACCTTAGGCTGAAAACAACACCCACCAATAGTGCATGTATCAATAATCGCAATATCACCAACACTAACATGTTCATAGTGCATGTATCAATAATATCACTATCACCAACACTAACATGTTCATAGTGCATGTATCAATAATATCACTGTCACCAACACTAACATGTTCATAGCCCCTTTTAACATTTTGAGAAGCCAACTCTGCATTTTATGAGAAGAAAACATGGCACTACATCATGAGAATAAAGGCTTAGGTTAACCCATAAACCTGTGGAGCGCCTGGAAACAAATCGCGGCCTGTTACCACGAAGCGCCCGCTAACGTCCAATTTGCAATTGCTGACTATGGCCACAGACTGCTGTTACCATACACGAGAATCTCACACCGCACGACTTGCGTGTCCAAATTCATCAATTTTTCACGATTTTATGATTTTTTTTAGTCAACAAGAAATATTTTAAGAATTATGGCGCCTGTTGAATGATTGATATCGTACACTTCTTCTTCTTCTTCTGCGATTCCAGGTAATGCTTAAATCTCCAATCCAGTCTTGAGGGTGAAGTCTCATCTTTTCAGCACCTCTGTGGGTCCCCACAGCTTCTGTTGGAGCTCCATCCCTTCTGGCCAGGTTTGACATTTGATGTCATTGTAAGTGGGGCACTATTGGAGTCTATCTGTGTCTTTCATTCAAAATGTCAAGGCTTAGGGACATACACACAGCCGTTAAGCTTTCATGTCCTGTGTCTGCCATTCGTAATGTTAAGGGACATACACATAGCCGTTAAGCTTTCATGTCCTGTGTCTGCCATTCGTAATGTTAAGGGACATACACACAGCCGTTAAGCTTTCATGTCCTGTGTCTTCCAATCGTAATGTTAAGGGACATACACATAGCCGATAAGCTTTCATGTCCTGTGTCTTCCATTCGTAATGTTAAGGGACATACACACAGCCGTTAAGCTTTCATGTCCTGTGTCTTCCAATCGTAATGTTAAGGGACATACACATAGCCGTTAAGCTTTCATGTCCTGTGTCTTCCATTCGTAATGTTAAGGGACATACACATAGCCGATAAGCTTTCATGTCCTGTGTCTTCCATTCGTAATGTTAAGGGACATACACACAGCCGTTAAGCTTTCATGTCCTGTGTCTTCCATTCGTAATGTTAAGGGACATACACACAGCCGTTAAGCTTTCATGTCCTGTGTCTTCCATTCGTAATGTTAAGGGACATACACATCCAGCCGTTAAGCTTTCATGTCCTGTGTCCTTCCATTCGTTAAGCTTTCATGTCCTGTGTAATGTTAAGGGACATACACACAGCCGTTAAGCTTTCATGTCCTGTGTCTTCCATTCGTAATGTTAAGGGACATACACACAGCCATTAAGCTTTCATGTCCTGTGTCTTCCATTCGTAATGTTAAGGGACATAATGTTAAGGCTTAGGGACATACACATAGCCGTTAAGCTTTCATGTCCTGTGTCTTCCATTCGTAATGTTAAGGGACATACACATAGCCGTTAAGCTTTCATGTCCTGTGTCTTCCAATCGTAATGTTAAGGGACATACACACAGCCATTAAGCTTTCATGTCCTGTGTCTTCCATTCGTAATGTTAAGGGACATACACATAGCCATTAAGCTTTCATGTCCTGTGTCTTCCATTCGTAATGTTAAGGGACATACACACAGCCGTTAAGCTTTCATGTCCTGTGTCTTCCATTCGTAATGTTAAGGGACATACACATAGCCGTTAAGCTTTCATGTCCTGTGTCTTCCATTCGTAATGTTAAGGGACATACACATAGCCGTTAAGCTTTCATGTCCTGTGTCTTCCATTCGTAATGTTAAGGGACATACACACAGCCGTTAAGCTTTCATGTCCTGTGTCTTCCATTCATGTTAAGGGACATGTTAATGTCCTGGCTTAGGGACATACACATAGCCGTTAAGCTTTCATGTCCTGTGTCTTCCATTCGTAATGTTAAGGCTTAGGGACATACACATAGCCGATAAGCTTTCATGTCCTGTGTCTTCCATTCGTAATGTTAAGGGACATACACACAGCCGTTAAGCTTTCATGTCCTGTGTCTTCCATTCGTAATGTTAAGGGACATACACACAGCCGTTAAGCTTTCATGTCCTGTGTCTTCCATTCGTAATGTTAAGGGACATACACATAGCCATTAAGCTTTCATGTCCTATCTGTGTCTTCCATTCGTAATGTTAAGGGACATACACACAGCCGTTAAGCTTTCATGTCCTGTGTCTTCCATTCGTAATGTTAAGGGACATACACACAGCCGTTAAGCTTTCATGTCCTGTGTCTTCCATTCGTAATGTTAAGGGACATACACATAGCCGTTAAGCTTTCATGTCCTGTGTCTTCCATTCGTAATGTTAAGGGACATACACATAGCCGTTAAGCTTTCATGTCCTGTGTCTTCCATTCGTAATGTCAAGGCTTAGGGACATACACATAGCCGATAAGCTTTCATGTCCTGTGTCTTCCATTCGTAATGTTAAGGGACATACACATAGCCGTTAAGCTTTCATGTCCTGTGTCTTTCATTCAAAATGTCAAGGCTTAGGGACATACACATAGCCATTAAGCTTTCATGTCCTGTGTCTTCCATTCGTAATGTTAAGGGACATACACACAGCCGTTAAGCTTTCATGTCCTGTGTCTTCCATTCGTAATGTTAAGGGACATACACACAGCCGTTAAGCTTTCATGTCCTGTGTCTTCCATTCGTAATGTTAAGGGACATACACATAGCCGTTAAGCTTTCATGTCCTGTGTCTTCCATTCGTAATGTTAAGGGACATACACACAGCCGTTAAGCTTTCATGTCCTGTGTCTTCCAATCGTAATGTTAAGGGACATACACATAGCCATTAAGCTTTCATGTCCTGTGTCTTCCATTCGTAATGTTAAGGGACATACACATAGCCGTTAAGCTTTCATGTCCTGTGTCTTCCAATCGTAATGTTAAGGGACATACACACATCCATTAAGCTTTCATGTCCTGTGTCTTCCATTCGTAATGTTAAGGCTTAGGGACATACACATAGCCATTAAGCTTTCATGTCCTGTGTCTTCCATTCGTAATGTTAAGGGACATACACATAGCCGTTAAGCTTTCATGTCCTGTGTCTTCCAATCGTAATGTTAAGGGACATACACACATCCATTAAGCTTTCATGTCCTGTGTCTTCCATTCGTAATGTTAAGGGAGGGACATACACATAGCCATTAAGCTTTCATGTCCTGTGTCTTCCATTCGTAATGTTAAGGGACATACACATAGCCGTTAAGCTTTCATGTCCTGTGTCTTCCAATCGTAATGTTAAGGGACATACACATAGCCGTTAAGCTTTCATGTCCTGTGTCTTCCATTCGTAATGTTAAGGGACATACACATAGCCATTAAGCTTTCATGTCCTGTGTCTTCCATTCGTAATGTTAAGGGACATACACATAGCCGTTAAGCTTTCATGTCCTGTGTCTTCCATTCGTAATGTTAAGGCTTAGGGACATACACATAGCAGATAAGCTTTCATGTCCTGTGTCTTCCATTCGTAATGTTAAGGGACATACACACAGCCATTAAGCTTTCATGTCCTGTGTCTTCCATTCGTAATGTTAAGGGACATACACATAGCCATTAAGCTTTCATGTCCTGTGTCTTCCATTCGTAATGTTAAGGGACATACACACATAGCCATTAAGCTTTCATGTCCTATCTGTGTCTTCCATTCGTAATGTTAAGGGACATACATGCACATAGCCATTAAGCTTTCATGTCCTATCTGTGTCTTCCATTCGTAATGTTAAGGGACATACACACATAGCCATTAAGCTTTCATGTCCTATCTGTGTCTTTCATTCGTAATGTTAAGGGACATACACATAGCCATTAAGCTTTCATGTCCTATCTGTGTCTTCCATTCGTAATGTTAAGGGACATACATGCACATAGCCATTAAGCTTTCATGTCCTGTGTCTTCCATTCGTAATGTTAAGGGACATACATGCACATAGCCATTAAGCTTTCATGTCCTATCTGTCTTCCATTCGTAATGTTAAGGGACATACATACACATAGCCATTAAGCTTTCATGTCCTATCTGTGTCTTTCATTCGTAATGTTAAGGGACATACATACACATAGCCATTAAGCTTTCATGTCCTATCTGTGTCTTCCATTCGTAATGTTAAGGGACATACACACATAGCCATTAAGCTTTCATGTCCTGTGTCTTCCATTCGTAATGTTAAGGGACATACACATAGCCATTAAGCTTTCATGTCCTATCTGTGTCTTCCATTCGTAATGTTAAGGGACATACATGCACATAGCCATTAAGCTTTCATGTCCTATCTGTGTCTTCCATTCGTAATGTTAAGGGACATACATACACATAGCCATTAAGCTTTCATGTCCTATCTGTGTCTTCCATTCGTAATGTTAAGGGACATACACACATAGCCATTAAGCTTTCATGTCCTGTGTCTTCCATTCGTAATGTTAAGGGACATACACACATAGCCATTAAGCTTTCATGTCCTATCTGTGTCTTCCATTCGTAATGTTAAGGGACATACACACATAGCCATTAAGCTTTCATGTCCTGTGTCTTCCATTCGTAATGTTAAGGGACATACATGCACATAGCCATTAAGCTTTCATGTCCTGTGTCTTCCATTCGTAATGTTAAGGGACATACATACACATAGCCATTAAGCTTTCATGTCCTATCTGTGTCTTTCATTCGTAATGTTAAGGGACATACATACACATAGCCATTAAGCTTTCATGTCCTGTGTCTTCCATTCGTAATGTTAAGGGACATACATGCACATAGCCATTAAGCTTTCATGTCCTATCTGTGTCTTTCATTCGTAATGTTAAGGGACATACATACACATAGCCATTAAGCTTTCATGTCCTATCTGTGTCTTCCATTCGTAATGTTAAGGGACATACATACACATAGCCATTAAGCTTTCATGTCCTATCTGTGTCTTCCATTCGTAATGTTAAGGGACATACACATAGCCATTAAGCTTTCATGTCCTATCTGTGTCTTTCATTCGTAATGTTAAGGGACATACATACACATAGCCATTAAGCTTTCATGTCCTATCTGTGTCTTCCATTCGTAATGTTAAGGGACATACATACACATAGCCATTAAGCTTTCATGTCCTATCTGTGTCTTTCATTCGTAATGTTAAGGGACATACATACACATAGCCATTAAGCTTTCATGTCCTATCTGTGTCTTTCATTCGTAATGTCAAGGTTTGTCGCACACTCAGTTTTTCGCTATGATTTTTAATCATCCTATTCAAACTTTAATTAATGCACTGAAACCATTCCAATTAGCTAGCACTACTATAACATGAACATGAGAAAGTTGCAGGGCAAAGGTAATAGCTCCCCCCCTCCTCCATCGCTAATGTTGTAGGAAAAGCAACCAAGGATTTTGTCCCCAACGTTAGAACTGGAATGTTTTGAAAATTCATAAATGGTCGTATATTTAGTGGCTGGAAGTGAAGACAACATCAGGGACCTAAGCAACAGTGTCAGCTGTGAAGGTGTTATTATTATTAAGGACAACATCAGGAAGGAACAGTGTCAGCTGTGAACATGTTATTATTATTAAGGACAACATCAGGAAGGAACAGTGTCAGCTGTGAACATGTTATTATTATTAAGGACAACATCAGGGACCTAAGGAACAGTGTCAGCTGTGAACATGTTATTATTATTAAGGACAACATCAGGAAGGAAACAGTGTCAGCTGTGAACATGTTATTATTATTAAGGACAACATCAGGAAGGAACAGTGTCAGCTGTGAACATGTTATTATTATTAAGGACAACATCAGGGACCTAAGGAACAGTGTCAGCTGTGAACATGTTATTATTATTAAGGACAACATCAGGAAGGAACAGTGTCAGCTGTGAAGGTGTTATTATTATTAAGGACAACATCAGGAAGGAACAGTGTCAGCTGTGAACATGTTATTATTATTAAGGACAACATCAGGAAGGAACAGTGTCAGCTGTGAACATGTTATTATTATTAAGGACAACATCAGGAACCTAAGGAACAGTGTCAGCTGTGAACATGTTATTATTATTAAGGACAACATCAGGAAGGAACAGTGTCAGCTGTGAACATGTTATTATTATTAAGGACAACATCAGGAAGGAACAGTGTCAGCTGTGAACATGTTATTATTATTAAGGACAACATCAGGGACCTAAGGAACAGTGTCAGCTGTGAACATGTTATTATTATTAAGGACAACATCAGGAAGGAACAGTGTCAGCTGTCAGCTGTGAAGGTGTTATTATTATTAAGGACAACATCAGGAAGGAACAGTGTCAGCTGTGAACATATTATTATTAAGGACAACATCAGGGACCTAAGGAACAGTGTCAGCTGTGAACATGTTATTATTATTAAGGACAACATCAGGAAGGAACAGTGTCAGCTGTCAGCTGTGAAGGTGTTATTATTATTAAGGACAACATCAGGAAGGAACAGTGTCAGCTGTGAACATGTTATTATTATTAAGGACAACATCAGGAAGGAACAGTGTCAGCTGTGAAGGCGTTATTATTATTATTAAGGACAACATCAGGAAGGAACAGTGTCAGCTGTGAACATGTTATTATTATTAAGGACAACATCAGGAAGGAACAGTGTCAGCTGTGAAGGTGTTATTATTATTAAGGACAACATCAGGAAGGAACAGTGTCAGCTGTGAAGATGTTATTATTATTAAGGACAACATCAGGAAGGAACAGTGTCAGCTGTGAACATGTTATTATTATTATTAAGGACATCAGGAAGGAACAGTGTCAGCTGTGAACATGTTATTATTATTAAGGACAACATCAGGGACCTAAGGAACAGTGTCAGCTGTGAACATGTTATTACTGATACATAAAACACACCAGGTGATTTTAAATACACTTTACACTGTCTGTCTCTCTGTCTCACCGTCAGATAGCTGATGACGTGAAAAGTTCAATGTCATCACACCAGGTGATTTTAAATACACTTTACACTGTCTGTCTCTCTGTCTCACCGTCAGATAGCTGATGACGTGAAAAGTTCAATGTCATCACACCAGGTGATTTTAAACACTTTACACTGTCTGTCTGTCTGTCTCACCGTCAAATAGCTGATGACGTGAAAAGTTCAATGTCATCACACCAGGTGATTTTAAACACACTTTACACTGTCTCTGTCTGTCTCACCGTCAAATAGCTGATGACGTGAAAAGTTCAATGTCATCACACCAGGTTATTTTAAACACACTTTACACAGTCTGTCTGTCTGTCTGTCTCACCGTCAGATAGCTGATGACATGGAAAGCCATGTCAGTTTCCCCCTCAGCGATATCGAAGATGTCGTCTTTTTTCAGCTCCACATCGTCTTTGAACCAGGAGATCTTGGGCGTGGGGTTTCCATTGGCCATACATGACAGATTGGTGTTGCTGCCCACCCAGCCATAGAAGTGACTGTCCACCTTGTCTCCAAAGATGGGCTTGTCTGCAATGATGTCAGTAAATAATAACACAATAAACCATTGGCCATACACGACCATTGGTCACCTCACACACACTGTACAATATGATATGACACATCACAACACATCACATCACATCACAACACACCATTGGTCACCTCACACACTGTACAATATGATATGACACATCACAACACAACACAACACATCACAACACCAGTGTTGATTCTAGGATTTTTCAAAAGGGAGCCCAAGGGCTCCCTAGATTGGAAAAAGGGAGCCCCTGGGCTCCCCTAGCTAACAAAAAAGGGGGCATATTAACTAAATTGTATGTGCACGCTAAAACGTTTAAAAATGTTAGTATTGCTTTTCTTTTAAAATGTATGAAACTGGTTCAACCTTACAAACTTACTTGGCCTTGCAAACTTTCTAGCTGCATATAGATTATAAATGAGAGTTGACTTGGAAGTTGGGGGGGCAGGAGAGAAAGAGACTAGAATGAGTATGTGGTGGGACAAGGACCAAAAAATAGACATGAAAAAAGATCTTAAAAAGTGAGACAGTAATTTTAAACTAAGAGTAAGACACAATGAATGAGAAAAAAGTGAGTGAGAGAGGGAGGAAGAAGGGTGAGAACTTTTAAACAGAGAGAACCTGTGTTACAGTGTCTGTGTGTGAGTGAGAGAGAGAGATAGAGAGAGAGAGAGAGAGAGAGAGAGAGAGAGACACAGAGCATGCGTCGCTGCGCGCGCATTGTGCTCAGGCTGAAGATCTCACTTCACTACTGCCGCGTTCAAAATCAAATGCCGCACTCAAGATTCTTCGACGAGTTGTGACTTTCGCCGATTCAGTGATCGCGTCAAAGCTCTCATCGTGGATATCGCCCTCGCCCTCTTCCTTGAAACACAACCAAGCCTTTGGAAAGACTGTTTTTCGCGTCTTTCCAGTTCGTTGGGCAAGGCAATTTCAAGAAGTTCCAATCCGGTTCTGGTTGACAGTAATCATTAACTGAGTAATGACACATCTGTTGGCATCGCGAGTTCCATTTCACTTCCTGACCCATTGAGTGTATTCTTAGTTGTACACATATCCAGGCCACACATTGATAACCACAAACACGAAATACAACACATTGGTCAAGTGTTGCAATATGATTTGCTCACTGCACATCACACCATTGTGCACCTCACATGAACACATCACACTATTGGTCACACAGAACAGAATCACTGACTGTAGCATTGAATCGATAGTGTGCCCCAAACACAAACATGGCGGACTGAAAATATGTGCACTGAGTGAAAATTTGTGTGATTGGACAAACCAGAGTCATCGGCCAATCAGAAACGAGGACAGAAAGGATGCTCGGTTTCACATCACTTGAGAAGGATATACACACAGCAGGTCAACTCACGCACATACTGTACAATATGATATGACACATCACAACGTTTGGTCACATCACACATTTCACCTCACACATACTGTACAATATGAATGACACATCAAAACAGAATCACACTGCAACACACCATTGGTCACCTCACACACACTGTACAATATGATATGACACATCACAACACAACACATCACACCATTGGTCACCTCACACACACTGTACAATATGATATGACACATCATCACAACACATCACAACCACAACACACCATTGGTCACCTCACACACACTGTACAATATGATATGACACACATCACACAACACATCACACCATTGGTCACCTCACACACACTGTACAAATATGACACATGACACATCACATCACACACCATTGGTCACCTCACACACACAATATGATATGACACATCACAACACATCACAACACATCACACCATTGGTCACCTCACACACACTGTACAATATGATATGACACATCACACACATCACAACACATCACACACATCACACCATTGGTCACCTCACACGCACTGTACAATATGATATGACACATCACAACACACAACAACATCACACCATTGGTCACCTCACACACACTGTACAATATGATATGACACATCACAACACATCACATCACACACACATCACACCATTGGTCACCTCACACACACTGTACAATATGATATGACACATCACAACACATCACATCACATCACACCATTGGTCACCTCACACACACTGTACAATATGATATGACACATCAAAACACATCACATCACAACACACCATTGGTCACCTCACACACACTGTACAATATGATATGACACATCACAACACATCACACCACATCACACACCATTGGTCACCTCACACACACTGTACAATATGATATGACACATCACAACACAACACAACACACCATTGGTCACCTCACACACACTGTACAATATGATATGACACATCACAACACATCACATCACATCACACCATTGGTCACCTCACACACACTGTACAATATGATATGACACATCACAACACAACATCACACCATTGGTCACCTCACACACACTGTACAATATGATATGACACATCACAACACACAATCACACCATTGGTCACCTCACACACACTGTACAATATGATATGACACAACACAACACACACATCACATCACACCATTGGTCACCTCACACACACTGTACAATATGATATGACACACACAACACAACAACATCACACCATTGGTCACCTCACACACACTGTACAATATGATATGACACATCACAACACATCACATCACAACACACCATTGGTCACCTCACACACACTGTACAATATGATATGACACATCACAACACATCACATCACATCACACCATTGGTCACCTCACACACACTGTACAATATGATATGACACATCACAACACATCACACCACAACACACCATTGGTCACCTCACACACACTGTACAATATGATATGACACATCACAACACATCACATCACAACACACCATTGGTCACCTCACACACACTGTACAATATGATATGACACATCACAACACATCACATCACAACACACCATTGGTCACCTCACACACACTGTACAATATGATATGACACATCACACATCACAACACAACACACCATTGGTCACCTCACACATACTGTACAATATGATATGACACATCACAACACATCACATCACATCACACCATTGGTCACCTCACACATACTGTACAATATGATATGACACATCAAAACACATCACATCACAACACACCATTGGTCACCTCACACACACTGTACAATATGATATGACACATCACAACACATCACATCACAACACACCATTGGTCACCTCACACACTGTACAATATGATATGACACATCACAACACACATCACAACACACCATTGGTCACCTCACACACACTGTACAAATATGATATGCACACACATCACATCACAACACAACACACCATTGGTCACCTCACACACTGTACAATATGATATGACACATCACCACAACACACCATTGGTCACCTCACACACACTGTATAACAATATGACATGACACACACATCACATCACAACACACCATTGGTCACCTCACACACACTGTACAATATGATATGACACATCACAACACATCACATCACATCACACCATTGGTCACCTCACACACACTGTACAATATGATATGACACATCACAACACAACACATCACACCATTGGTCACCTCACACACACTGTACAATATGATATGACACATCACAATCACACCATCACACCTCACACACACTGTACAATATGATATGACACATCAAAAACACTCACAACACACCATTGGTCACCTCACACACACTGTACAATATGATATGACACATCACAACACATCACATCACAACACACCATTGGTCACCTCACACACACTGTACAATATGATATGACACATCACAACACATCACACCACAACACACCATTGGTCACCTCACACACACTGTACAATATGATATGACACATCACAACACATCACAACACAACACACCATTGGTCACCTCACACACACTGTACAATATGATATGACACATCACAACACATCAAATCACACCATTGGTCACCTCACACACTGTACAATATGATATGACACATCACAACACAACATCACAACACACCATTGGTCACCTCACACATACTGTACAATATGATATGACACATCATCACAACACATCACATCACACCATTGGTCACCTCACACACTGTACAATTGGTCACACTCACATCACAACACACCATTGGTCACCTCACACACTGTACAATATGATATGACACATCACATCACATCACATCATTGTGTCACATCACACCATTGGTCACCTCACACCTCTGTACACTGTACAATATGATATGACACATCACAACACAACACATCACACACCATTGGTCACCTCACACACACTGTACAATATGATATGACACACATCACAACACATCACATCACAACACACCATTGGTCACCTCACACACACTGTACAATATGATATGACACATCACATGTGAGGCACCGTAACACGCACACATAACACCATTGGTCACCTCACACACTGTACAATATATGACACAACACAACACATCACAACACAACACATCACACCATTGGTCACCTCACACACTGTATAATATGATATGACACATCACAACACAACAAATCACACCATTGGTCACCTCACACACTGTACAATATGATATGACACATCACAACACAACACATCACACCATTGGTCACCTCACACACACTGTACAATATGATATGACACATCACAACACATCACAAATCACACCATTGGTCACCTCACACACACTGTACAATATGATATGACACATCACAACACATCACAACACAACACACCATTGGTCACCTCACACACACTGTACAATATGATATGACACATCACAACACATCACAACACACCATTGGTCACCTCACACACACTGTACAATATGATATGACACATCACAACACATCACATCACAACACACCATTGGTCACCTCACACACACTGTACAATATGATATGACACATCACATCACATCACAACACAACACACCATTGGTCACCTCACACATACTGTACATATATGACACATGACAACACATCACATCACAACACACCATTGGTCACATCACCACATACTGTACAATATCACATGACACACACACATACAATACACACCATACACATCACACACACAAATCACATCACAACACAACACACCATTGGTCACCTCACACACACACTGTACAATATGATATGACACATCACAACACATCACAACACAACACACCATTGGTCACCTCACACACACTGTACAATATGATATGACACATCACAACACATCACATCACATCACACCATTGGTCACCTCACACACACACACACCATTGGTCACCTCACACAATTACAATACATCATGACACATCACAACACATTGGTCACCTCACACACACTGTACAATATGATATGACACATCACAACACAATATATGACACATCACAACACACCATTGGTCACCTCACACACACTGTACAATATGATATGACACATCACAATCACAACACAACACACCATTGGTCACCTCACACACACTGTACAATATGATATGACACATCACATCACATCACAACACACCATTGGTCACCTCACACACACACTGTACAATATGATATGACACATCACAACACACATCACAACACACCATTGGTCACCTCACACATACTGTACAATATGATATGACACATCACACATCACATCACATCACACCATTGGTCACCTCACACACTGTACAATATGATATGACACATCACAACACATCACATCACAACACAACACACCATTGGTCACCTCACACACTGTAGAATATGATATGACACATCACACACACACATCACACATCACAACACACCATTGGTCACCTCACACACACACTGATGATATGATATGACATGACACATCACAACACAACACAACACACCATTGGTCACCTCACACACACTGTACAATATGATATGACACAACACAACACATCACATGACACATCGAGGAAGAAGTTCGTGTGACACAGTCACCCACACCATTGGTCACCTCACACACATACATATGGTGGGGACACAGCCTGGGCATGACCAGATCCACCCTGCGTGTGTACACCCTGCTCAGGGTCCATGTCTAGGCTGACTGTGTTGTTCTCTATGTACATGTGTTCTGTCATCACCATGGTCATCATCATCATCATCATCACCATCACATCATCATCATTATTCATCATCATCATCACAATCATCACAATATGATCATGACATCATCATCATTATCATCCACATCATCATCATTATCATCCTCACATCATCATCATCGTCCATACACAACACATCACCATCACATCACATCATTATCATCATCACATCATTATCATAATCACCATCACCACACACCATAATATGACACATCACCACCATCATTATCACAATCACCATTGTCATCACACATCTGTACAATATATCATCACCACCACCATCGTCATTAACATCATCACCATTATCATCACCACCATCATTATCATCACCATCATCATCATCGTCATCATGACACATCATCATCACATCAAAACACATCATTTCCTCACTATACACGTTGTCCCACCTGGCTGGGGTCGGAGGTGTAGATCTGCTGGTAACCATGGCGGCGCCAGGTGACCTCAGGGGCGGGGTCACCTGTTGCTAGGCAACTGAGTCGAATGTCAAGGTCCTCCTCCATGGAAACGTTCTTGGGGTCAACGATTTGTGGGGGGACTGAACAAGATAAAAATGATATGGCCATAATGGGTGAGGAACATTGAGGTCAATGATATGTGGGGGGACTGTAAAAATGATATGGCCATAATGGGTGAGGAACATTGACACATCAGGTCAATGATATGTGGGGGGGACTGTAAAAATGATATGGCCATGATGGGTGAGGAACATTGAGGTCAATGATATGTGGGGGGGACTGTAAAAATGATATGGCCATAATGGGTGAGGAACATTGAGGTCAATATGTGGGGGACTGTAAAAATGATATGGCCATAATGGGTGAGGAACATTGAGGTCAATATGTGGGGGGACTGTAAAAATGATATGGCCATAATGGGTGAGGAACATTGGGGTCAATATGTGGGTGGACTGTGAATCAAATGATATCATGGCCATATCATGTGCCATGAGGAACATATGAGGTCAACCATATGTGGGGGGACTGTAAAAATGATATGGCCATAATGGGTGAGGAACATTGGGGTCAGTATCTGTAATCATATGTGGGGGGACTGTAAAAATGATATCATGATATTATCATAATGGGTGAGGAACATTGAGGTCAATGATATGTGGGGGGACTGTAAAAATGATATAATCACACCACCATAATGGGTGAGGAACATTGGGGTCAATATGTGGGGGACTGTAAAAATGATATGGCCATAATGGGTGAGGAACATTGAGGTCAATGATATGTGGGGGGACTGTAAAAATGATATGGCCATAATGGGTGAGGAACATTGAGGTCAATATGTGGGGGACTGTAAAAATGATATGGCCATAATGGGTGAGGAACATTGAGGTCAAATATGTGGGGGGACTGTAAAAATGATATGGCCATAATGGGTGAGGAACATTGGGGTCAATATGTGGGGGACTGTAAAAATGATATGGCCATAATGGGTGAGGAACATTGAGGTCAATATGTGGGGGGACTGTAAAAATGATATGGCCATAATGGGTGAGGAACATTGAGGTCAATATGTGGGGGGACTGTAAAAATGATATGGCCATAATGGGTGAGGAACATTGGGGTCAATATGTGGGGGGACTGTAAAAATGATATGGCCATAATGGGTGAGGAACATTGGGGTCAATATGTGGGGGGACTGTAAAAATGATATGGCCATAATGGGTGAGGAACATTGGGGTCAATGATATGTGGGGGGACTGTAAAAATGATATGGCCATAATGGGTGAGGAACATTGAGGTCAATGATATGTGGGGGGACTGTAAAAATGATATGGCCATAATGGGTGAGGAACATTGAGGTCAATATGTGGGGGACTGTAAAAATGATATGGCCATAATGGGTGAGGAACATTGGGGTCAATATGTGGGGGACTGTAAAAATGATATGGCCATAATGGGTGAGGAACATTGAGGTCAATATGTGGGGGGACTGTAAAAATGATATGGCCATAATGGGTGAGGAACATTGAGGTCAAATATGTGGGGGACTGTAAAAATGATATGGCCATAATGGGTGAGGAACATTGAGGTCAATGATATGTGGGGGGACTGTAAAAATGATATGGCCATGATGGGTGAGGAACATTGAGGTCAATGATATGTGGGGGGACTGTAAAAATGATATGGCCATAATGGGTGAGGAACATTGGGGTCAATATGTGGGGGACTGTAAAAATGATATGGCCATAATGGGTGAGGAACATTGAGGTCAAATATGTGGGGGGACTGTAAAAATGATATGGCCATAATGGGTGAGGAACATTGAGGTCAATATGTGGGGGGACTGTAAAAATGATATGGCCATGATGGGTGAGGAACATTGGGGTCAATGATATGTGGGGGGACTGTAAAAATGATATGGCCATAATGGGTGAGGAACATTGAGGTCAATATGTGGGGGGACTGTAAAAATGATATGGCCATAATGGGTGAGGAACATTGAGGTCAATATGTGGGGGACTGTAAAAATGATATGGCCATAATGGGTGAGGAACATTGAGGTCAATGATATGTGGGGGGACTGTAAAAATGATATGGCCATAATGGGTGAGGAACATTGGGGTCAATATGTGGGGGACTGTAAAAATGATATGGCCATAATGGGTGAGGAACATTGGGGTCAATATGTGGGGGACTGTAAAAATGATATGGCCATAATGGGTGAGGAACATTGAGGTCAATATGTGGGGGACTGTAAAAATGATATGGCCATAATGGGTGAGGAACATTGAGGTCAATATGTGGGGGACTGTAAAAATGATATGGCCATAATGGGTGAGGAACATTGGGGTCAATATGTGGGGGACTGTAAAAACGATATGGCCATAATGGGTGAGGAACATTGGGGTGAATGTTTTGGGTTTTTTCTAGTTATAAATGGGTGCATGTTGTATTGTTATCTTTGCTTAGTTTATTTTTCTTATTCCAATGCAATTGATTTTCTCATAGCTATTCAAGTAATTTCATGATGCAGCCTTATGTTTGTAACTGAAACATTTCTGAGTGCGCTTATAAACTTATAGCTTGTTGTGCTCATGAAATAATTTGTGTACACTGCAAGATATTATGTCAATAAACTTTGCTGAAAATAGGGAGATATAATTATTGTAATGACATGAAATGCATAACAATGACACGAAATACACAAAATGACATGAAATACACAAAATGACATGAAATACACTGTAACCTAGGTCATACATGGGGTCAAAGGTCAAGGTCAGTATCGTGCTACAATCATGCACTATGTGTGGTAACCAGGTGGATAGTGATGGCCCCTGTGGTCAAAGGTCAAGGACTGTGAGGTCAAAGGTCAAGGTCAGTATCGTGCTACAATCATGCACTATGTGTGGTAACCAGGTGGATAGTGATGGCCCCTGTGGTCAAAGGTCAAGGACTGTGAGGTCAAAGGTCAAGGTCAGTATAGTGCTACAAACATGCACTATGTGTGGTAACCAGGTGGATAGTGATGGCCCCTGTGGTCACGTCAAGGACTGTGAGGTCAAAGGTCAAGGTCAGTATAGTGCTACAAACATGCACTATGTGTGGTAACCAGGTGGATAGTGATGGCCCCTGTGGTCACGTCAAGGACTGTGAGGTCAAAGGTCAACTGTGCCAGCGCCATAGACATGTCTGACTTTAAGCCTTTCTATTCTACACACTACGGAGAGTTATTGGTGTTTTAGTGACATGTCACGTCAGGGACTACGAGATAAACTGTCGACTGTGCCAGCGCTATAGACTAGTCTGACTTTAAGCCTTTCTATTCTACACACTACGGAGAGTTATTGGTGTTTTAGTGACATGTCACGTCAGGGACTACGAGATAAACTGTCGACTGTGCCAGCGCTATAGACTAGTCTGACATTAAACCTTTCTATTCTACACACTACGGAGTTATTAGTGTTTTTGTGGCATGGTATACACTGTAACCTAGGTCACTAAAGCAGGTCCTCTTCTTCTTCTTCGATCACTCAGACAGTTTCCTGTCAATTATGAGCGCAGATGCGTCATGCAGCCATCATGCGCCTAACAAATAGTTAGGCCCAGCAAGTCTGACTTCGGCTGGAGGAAATCTTTTTGAAAATGTTTCTTGAAAAAAGGCAGAATTGACTGGTAAGGCAGATAGTAGATGACAGTAAGCAAAGGGAAAAGGCAGAGTCAAAGAGAGTGACAGATTAGAGGAAGTTAAAAGCACAGAATTTTCAGGTGGGGGAACTATTTATACAACAGACCCCCTGGTATCCCCACGGGGGAACTATTTATACAACAGACCCCCTGGTATCCCCACGGGGGAACTATTTATACAACAGACCCCCTGGTATCCCCACGGGGGAACTATTTATACAACAGACCCCCTGGTATCCCCACGGGGGAACTATTTATACAACAGACCCCCCTGGTATCCCCACGGGGGAACTATTTATACAACAGGCCCCCTGGTATCCCCACGGGGGAACTATTTATACAACAGGCCCCCTGGTATCCCCACGGGGGAACTATTTATACAACAGACCCCCTGGTATCCCCACGGGGGAACTATTTATACAACAGACCCCCTGGTATCCCCACGGGGGAACTATTTATACAACAGACCCCCTGGTATCCCCACGGGGGAACTATTTATACAACAGACCCCCTGGTATCCCCACGGGGGAACTATTTATACAACAGGCCCCCTGGTATCCCCACGGGGGAACTATTTATACAACAGACCCCCTGGTATCCCCACGGGGGAACTATTTATACAACAGACCCCCTGGTATCCCCACGGGGGAACTAAAGCAAGTCAATGGTCAAATTCTTTATTTTTCGCTGTCCCATCTTCTGGGTGCCAGGGTCATACAGTCCCACACAGGGTCATACAGTCCCACGCAGGGTCATACAGTCCCACGCAGCGTCATACAGTCCCACACAGGGTCATACAGTCCCACGCAGGGTCATACAGTCCCACGCAGGGTCATACAGTCCCACGCAGCGTCATACAGTCCCACGCAGGGTCATACAGTCCCACACAGGGTCATACAGTCCCACGCAGCGTCATACAGTCCCACACAGGGTCATACAGTCCCACGCAGGGTCATACAGTCCCACGCAGGGTCATACAGTCCCACGCAGGGTCATACAGTCCCACGCAGGGTCATACAGTCCCACGCAGGGTCATACAGTCCCACGCAGGGTCATACAGTCCCACGCAGGGTCATACAGTCCCACGCAGGGTCATACAGTCCCACACAGGGTCATACAGTCCCACGCAGGGTCATACAGTCCCACGCAGGGTCATACAGTCCCACGCAGGGTCATACAGTCCCACGCAGGGTCATACAGTCCCACACAGGGTCATACAGTCCCACGCAGGGTCATACAGTCCCACGCAGCGTCATACAGTCCCACGCAGGGTCATACAGTCCCACGCAGGGTCATACAGTCCCACGCAGGGTCATACAGTCCCACGCAGGGTCATACAGTCCCACGCAGGGTCATACAGTCCCACGCAGGGTCATACAGTCCCACGCAGGGTCATACAGTCCCACGCAGGGTCATACAGTCCCACGCAGGGTCATACAGTCCCACGCAGGGTCATACAGTCCCACGCAGGGTCATAGTCCCACGCAGGGTCATACAGTGGCGTTGCTCCCACGCAGGGTCATACAGTCCCACACAGGGTCATACAGTCCCACACAGGGTCATACAGTCCCACGCAGGGTCATAGAGTCCCACGCAGGGTCATACAGTCCCATGCAGGGTCATACAGTCCCACGCAGGGTCATACAGTGGCGTTGCTCCCACGCCGCTCATTCCAAATCCCAATTCGCAGCTACACCCTGGCTTGTTCAGGTTGCAGAATCCGAGACCAGCAGTACAAGCGGAGCAAATCTATATTAGGCCGTCAGAAGGCATCCAACCGAGGAGACACTGCACTGCTGCTGAGTCACCTCGGTGGAGTTCAGCGGAGCCTGTTCAGGACACCACCTACTAATTCCCCTACTGACGACACTATTCTCTCAGTCGCTCCCCAGAACACACTGATCCCCATGACTTTGACCCAAACGCACCAAGGCACAGACTGGATTGGAAACCGAAACTGAGGTCACCACGAGAGCAGGGCATACAAAGCCACAGAATTTGAGACATTTTCTTCTTTTTAATGATTGATGGAAATGAGGCAGATGACAACGATGATGATGATGATGCTATCGAGTTCTGTATCGGTCTGAGACTGCATGACAGGGCTGTATTCTATGCTTCCTTTCATAATGATATCCCAGGCCCGAGAACTACAGACACCTGCAGTGTTGGTCTTGAAATTAGAGCAACACTCTCAGAATCGCATCCGTTAAGCGGATGAAGCTCGACTGTGTGGTTTCAGTCTTCCCATTGAGCTCATAGCCACTCACTCTGGGTAGGAGTCGGTCCAAGACCAAAAAAAAACCTCGCCTCTGATGGGATTCGAACCCAAGACCTCCCAGCCAGTAGTCTGCGATGCTAACCACTACACCACGACGGCACATTCTGTATTTTGGGGTTGACAATAGAAGGGGAAGCAGCAATGTACATCAATATACATACCTTTCTTTCTCTCTCACACTCTCTCAGTCTGTCTGTCTCTTTCTATTTGTTTCTTTGTCTCCAGCACTCTCTCTGTCTCTCTGTATATGTCTCTGCCTTGTTGGTTGAAGGCCTCACATTCATGACTACAATCCCTCTGTCTCTCTGTATATGTCTCTGCCTTGTTGGTTGAAGGCCTCACATTCATGACTACAATCCCTCTGTCTCTCTGCCTCTGCCTCTTCCTTGTTGGTTGAAGGTCTCACATTCATGACTACAATCCCTCTGTCTCTCTCTGTCTCGTTGGTTGAAGGCCTCACATTCATGACTACAATCCCTCTGTCTCTCTCTGCCTCTGCCTCTTCCTTGTTGGTTGAAGGTCTCACATTCATGACTACAATCCCTCTGTCTCTCTCTGCCTCGTTGGTTGAAGGCCTCACATTCATGACTACAATCCCTCTGTCTCTCTCTGCCTCGTTGGTTGAAGGCCTCACATTCATTACTACAATCCCTCTGTCTCTCTCTGCCTCGTTGGTTGAAGGCCTCACATTCATGACTACAATCCCTCTGTCTCTCTCTGCCTCTGCCTCTTCCTTGTTGGTTGAAGGCCTCACATTCATGACTACAATCCCTCTGTCTCTGTCTCTCTCCTTGCTCATGCTGACACAGCCCTGCAAGCTCTTCCTTCTTGATTGAAGGCCTCACATTTATAATTACAATCCCTCTGTCTCTCTCTGTATCTCTCACTCTCTCTCTCTCTCTCACTGTCTCATTGTCTCTCTCTCTCTCTCTCTGTCTCTCACCTCTGACATTGACATCCACAGTCCTGTTAGCAGAGCCGCCCTGGTTAGAGGCCAGGCATTCATACAGCCCCTCATCCCCTCTCTGTCTGTCTCTCTCTCACTCTGTCTCATTGTCTCTCTCCCCCCCCCTCTCTCTGTGTCTCATTGTCTCATTGTCTCTCTCTCTCTCTCACCTCTGACATTGACATCCACAGTCCTGTTAGCAGACCCTCCCTGGTTAGAGGCCAGGCATTCATACAGCCCCTACCCCCCCCCCCCTCTCTCTCTGTCTCTCTCACCTCTGACATTGACATCCACAGTCCTGTTAGCTGACCCTCCCTGGTTAGAGGCCAGTCATTCATACAGCCCCTACCCCCCCCCCCCCTCTCTCTCTCTCACCTCTGACATTGACATCCACAGTCCTGTTAGCAGACCCTCCCTGGTTAGAGGCCAGTCATTCATACAGCCCCTACCCCCCCCCCCCCCCCTCTCTCTCTCTCTCTCTCTCTCACCTCTGACATTGACATCCACAGTCCTGTTAGCAGACCCTCCCTGGTTAGAGGCCAGTCATTCATACAGCCCCCCCCCCCCCCCCCCCTCTCTCTCTGTCTCTCACCTCTGACATTGACATCCACAGTCCTGTTAGCTGACCCTCCCTGGTTAGAGGCCAGTCATTCATACAGCCCCTACCCCCCCCCCCCCCTCTCTCTCTCTCTGTCTCTCACATTGACATCCAGTCCTGTTAGCTGACCCTCCCTGGTTAGAGGCCAGTCATTCATACAGCCCCTACCCCCCCCCCCCCCCCTCTCTCTCTGTCTCTCACCTCTGACATTGACATCCACAGTCCTGTTAGCTGACCCTCCCTGGTTAGAGGCCAGGCATTCATACAGCCCCTACCCCCTTTTCTCTCTCTCTCTCTGTCTCTCACCTCTGACATTGACATCCACAGTCCTGTTAGCAGACCCTCCCTGGTTAGAGGCCAGTCATTCATACAGCCCCTACCCCCCCCCCCCCCCCCCCCTCTCTCTGTCTCTCACCTCTGACATTGACATCCACAGTGCTGTTAGCTGACCCTCCCTGGTTAGAGGCCAGGCATTCATACAGCCCCTACCCCCCCCTTCCCCCCCTCTCTCTCTCTCTCACCTCTGACATTGACATCCACAGTCCTGTTAGCTGACCCTCCCTGGTTAGAGGCCAGGCATTCGTACAGCCCCTACCCCCCCCCCCCCCTCTCTCTCTCTCTGTCTCTCACCTCTGACATTGACATCCACAGTCCTGTTAGCTGACCCTCCCTGGTTAGAGGCCAGTCATTCATAGAGCCCCTACCCCCCCCCCCCCCTCTCTCTCTCTCTCTGTCTCTCACCTCTGACATTGACATCCACAGTCCTGTTAGCTGACCCTCCCTGGTTAGAGGCCAGTCATTCATACAGCCCCTACCCCCCCCCCCCCCCCCCTCTCTCTCTCTCTCTCACCTCTGACATTGACATCCACAGTCCTGTTAGCTGACCCTCCCTGGTTAGAGGCCAGGCATTCGTACAGCCCCTACCCCCCCCCCCCCCCCTCTCTCTCTGTCTCTCACCTCTGACATTGACATCCACAGTCCTGTTAGCTGACCCTCCCTGGTTAGAGGCCAGGCATTCGTACAGCCCCTACCCCCCCCCCCCCCCTCTCTCTCTCTCTGTCTCTCACCTCTGACATTGACATCCACAGTCCTGTTAGCTGACCCTCCCTGGTTAGAGGCCAGGCATTCGTACAGCCCCTACCCCCCCCCCCCCCCCCTCTCTCTCTCTGTCTCTCACCTCTGACATTGACATCCACAGTCCTGTTAGCTGACCCTCCCTGGTTAGAGGCCAGGCATTCGTACAGCCCCTACCCCCCCCCCCCCCCCCCCCCCCCCCCCCCCCCCCCCCCCCACCCCCCTCTCTCTCTCTCTCTGTCTCTCACCTCCGACATTGACATCCAGTCCTGTTAGCTGACCCTCCCTGGTTAGAGGCCAGGCATTCGTACAGCCCCTACCCCCCCCCCCCCCCTCTCTCTCTCTGTCTCTCACCTCTGACATTGACATCCACAGTCCTGTTAGCTGACCCTCCCTGGTTAGAGGCCAGGCATTCGTACAGCCCCTCATCCCCTCTCTTCACATGTTCAATGATGAAGCGGCCCTCCTTGGAGTGTTCCTGGACAACTTCCCCACTCTGCGAATCACCATCATCATCATCATCATTACCATCATCACCATCATCATCACCATCATCATCATCATCACCACCATCATCATCATCATCATCATTACCATCATCACCATCATCATCATCATCATCATCATCATCATCATCATCATCATCATCATCATCATCATCATCATCATCATCATCATCATCATCATCATCATCATCATCATCATCATCATCATCATCATCATCATCATCATCATCATCATCATCATCATCAACATCATCATCATAACCATCATTATCATCAACATCATCATCATCATCATCATCACCATCATTATCATCAACATCATCATCATCACCATCATTATCATCAACATCATCATCATAACCATCATTATCATCAACATCATCATCACCATCATCATCATCATCATCATCATCATCATCATCATCACCATCATCATCATCATCATCATCATAACCATCAACATCATCATCATAACCATCATTATCATCAACATCATCAACATCATCATCATAACCATCAACATCATCATCATAACCATCATTATCATCAACATCATCACCATCATCATCATAACCATCATTATCATCATCATAACCATCATCATCATCAACATCATCATCAACATCATCATCATCATCATCATCATCATCATCATCATCATCATCATCATAACCATCAACATCATCATCACCATCATTATCATCAACATCATCATCATTATCATCAACATCATCATCATCACCATCATTATCATCAACATTATCATCACCATCATGTAAAAGACTTAGTTAATGGCAATTTCATTACATACGATTTTTTGTTTAGATACCCAGGTATTAGAACCAATTTTATAGTGTATGAAGGTATAATTAATGCTATCCGAGCTTATTGTCAAAAATTAAATGTAGTTTTAACTAATAGATACAAAATATTAGACCCAAAAGCTTGGGTTTATATTAATAAAGGCAATAAGTCTGTGCAAGCC
>CM065713.1:7310013-7335013 GCA_017654935.2 Phymorhynchus buccinoides
GACAAACCTCTATTTTAAGACTTCCAAAATGTCTGGAAAAATCGGTCGTAAATTGGAGGGGTCGTATGACGGAGGTTTTCACTGGCAGCCGTAGAAAGAAAAAGTTCAGCACAGTTCATACTCTCTTCTTCATGCACACATACAATGACATATTAAAACTGGATTTGGGTCTTTCCAACTCCATAGGATTGTGCAATCGATGTATTACAGTTTCACTTCGCCGACTTCTGTTAATCACCTCCACTCTCGTCCAAAGTCAGTGGTTTTCTTTTTCAAAGTCAGTGGTTTTCGTGCTTTTCCTATGCTCTCCGCCATCTTTTCTACAACAAGGGAAGCGACTCCGCTTTCTGGCCCTTTGCTCGAAGTCTATGCAGACGACAACAACGGTCGTAAAAACCAACAAAATGGCGGTCGTAAGTCGCGTTTTAAAGGAAGTCGTTTAAGACAGGTCGTTTACATAGTAAAATGCATCCGTGCCAACAAATCCGGTCTCAAATGAGAGGTGGTCGCTTAACAGAGGGTTGTAAAATAGGGGTTTGTCTGTATCACAAATCAAAACTAAAACAGTGGATGCTTTGAAACTGTTGCAGGTGTTAGTCCTGTATATTGTGTACATATTACCAAAATTTCACGCTTGTATCTGTTACCATTATTTAGAAAATATTATTTTGGTAACCTATGCAAATTGGCCAGCATAGAACATTTGCAAGGGGAAGCAACTGGCCAGCATGCTGATAATTACTGCCATAATTTACTGACTAATTCATTGCTGTACTGATATTAATAATCATCATGCTGTTTATTACTATTATTAATCACCATGCTGTTTATTACTGCCATAATTTACTGACTAATTCATTGCTGTACTGATATTAATAATCACCATGCTGTTTATTACTGCCATAATTTACTGACTAATTCATTGCTGTACTGATATTATTAATCATCATGCTGTGTATTACTATTATTAATCACCATGCTGTGTATTACTATTATTAATCATCATGCTGTGTATTACTATTATTAATCATCATGCTGTGTATTACTATTATTAATCATCATGCTGTGTATTACTATTATTAATCATCATGCTGGGTATTACTATTATTAATCATCATGCTGTGTATTACTATTATTAATCATCATGCTGTTTATTATAATTATTTTTAATCACGGCTGTCTGCCATAATTTACTCTGACTAATTCATTGCTGTACTGATATTATTAATCATCATGCTGGGTATTACTATTATTAATCATCATGCTGGGTATTACTATTATTAATCATCATGCTGTGTATTACTATTATTAATCATCATGCTGTTTATTATAATTATTTTTAATCAAAGCTGTCTGCCATAATTTACTCTAATTCATTGCTGTACTGATATTATTAATCATCATGCTGTGTATTACTATTATTAATCATCATGCTGTTTATTATAATTATTTTTAATCAAAGCTGTCTGCCATAATTTACTGACTAATTCATTGCTGTACTGATATTATTAATCATCATGCTGTTTATTACAATTATTAATCACCATGCTGTGTATTACTATTATTAATCATCATGCTGTTTATTACTATTATTAATCACCATGCTGTGTATTACTATTATTAATCATCATGCTGTTTATCACTATTATTAATCACCATGCTGTGTATTACTATTATTAATCATCATGCTGTGTATTACTATTATTAATCATCATGCTGTGTATTACTATTATTAATCATCATGCTGTGTATTACTATTATTAATCATCATGCTGTGTATTACTATTATTAAACATCATGCTGTGTATTACTATTATTAATCATCATGCTGTGTATTACTATTATTAATCATCATGCTGTGTATTACTATTATTAATCATCATGCTGTGTATTACTATTATTAATCATCATGCTGTGTATTACTATTATTTTTCATCATGCTGTGTATTACTATTATTAATCATCATGCTGTGTATTAATATTATTAATCATCATGCTGTTTATTACTGCCATAATTTACTCTGACTAATTCATTGCTGTACTGATATTATTAATCATCATGCTGTTTATTACTATTATTAATCACCATGCTGTTTATTACTGCCATAATTTACTCTGACTAATTCATTGCTGTACTGATATTATTAATCATCATTCTGTTTATTACTATTATTAATCATCATGCTGTTTATTACTATTATTAATCATCATTCTGTTTATTACTATTATTAATCATCATGCTGTGTATTACTATTATTAATCATCATGCTGTTTATTATAATTATTTTTAATCATGGCTGTCTGCCATAATTTACTGACTAATTCATTGCTGTACTGATATTATTAATCATCATGCTGTCTGCCATAATTTACTGACTAATTCATTGCTGTACTGATATTATTAATCATCATGCTGTTTATTACAATTATTAATCACCATGCTGTTTATTACAATTATTAATCACCATGCTGTTTATTACAATTATTAATCACCATGCTGTTTATTACTATTATTAATCATCATGCTGGGTATTACTGCCATAATTTACTGACTAATTCATTGCTGCACTGATATTAATAATCATCATGCTGTTTATTACTGCCATCATTTACTTACTAATTCATTGCTGTACTGATATTAATAATCATCATGCTGTTTATTACTATTAATAATCACCATGCTGTTTATTACTGCCATAATTTACTGACTAATTCATTGCTGTACTGATATTAATAATCATCATGCTGTTTATTACTATACTGTACATACTGATATTTGGTGAAGACAGTAAATTGGCGTAGGAATACCATGGGCCTCATAGATCAACTCTAACCTTTGACCTTCCATCATCATCATTAATATTACAATGTCATACCATTTTCTGGGCGTCGTGATATTTGGTGAAGGTATAGTTGGGCGTAGGAATACCATGGGCCTCACAGATCAACTCTAACCTTTGACCTTCCAATGGCTGGGCGGGGTCAGCACTCAGCTTGCCCTCTGGTAAGGAGGGAGGGACTGTTGGGGACAAAGAACAAAATCACTGATAACAACAATAACAATGTTAAAAGATAACAATAACAATGCTAACAGATAACAATAACAATGCTAACAGATAACAATAACAAAGCTAACAGAAAACAACAATAACAAAGCTAACAAAGCTAACAGAAAACAACAATAACAATGTTTAAAGATAACAATAACAATGTTAACAGAAAACAACAATAACAATGTTTAAAGATAACAATAACAATGTTAACAGATAACAACAATAACAAAGTTAACAGATAACAACAATAACAATGTTTAAAGATAACAATAACAATGTTAACAGAAAAAAACAACAATAACAATGTTTAAAGATAACAATAACAATGTTAACAGAAAACAACAATAACAATGTTTAAAGATAACAATAACAATGTTAACAGATAACAACAATAACAAAGTTAACAGATAACAACAATAACAATGTTTAAAGATAACAATAACAATGTTCGAAGATAACAATGCTAACAGATAACAATAACAATGTTAACAGACAACAATAAGAATGTTAACAGATAACAATGCTAACAGATAACAACAATAACAATGCTAACAGATAACAACAATAACAATGTTAACATATAACAATAACAATGCTAACAGATAACAACAATGCTTAAATATAACAACAATAACAATGTTAACATATAACAATGTTACCAGATAATAACAACAATATTAGCAGATAATAACAATAACAATGTCAACAGATAACAACAATAACAATGCTTAAAGATAACAACAATGTTAACATATAACAATAACAATGTTAACAGATAATAACAACAATATTAGCAGATAATAACAGTAACAATGTCAACAGATAACAACAATAACAATGTTTAAAGATAACAACAATAACAATGTCAACAGATAACACCGCTAACAGATAACAATAACAATGTTAACAGATAATGACAATAACAATGTTAACAGACAACAATAACAATGTTAACATATAACAACAATATTCAAAGATAACAATGCTAACAGATAACAATGTTTACAGATAACAATGCTTAATGATAACAACAATAACTATATTAACAGATAACAATGTTAACAGATAACAATAACAATGCAAACAGATAACAACAATAACAACATATAACAAGAATAACAATGTTAACATATAACAATGCTTAAGGATAACAACAATAACTATATTAACATATAGCAACAATAACAAAGTTCAAAGATAACAATAACAATATTAACAGATAACAATAACAATGTTTAAAGATAACAATAACAATGTTTAAAGATAACAATAACAATGTTAACAGATAACAACAATAACAATGTTAACAGATAACAACAATAACAATGTTAACAGATAACAACAATAACAATGTTAACAGATAACAATAACAAGGTTAACAGATAACAAGAACAACGTTAACAGATAGCAAGAACAATGTTTAAAGATAACAACAATAAGAATGTTAACATATAACAATAATTACAATGTTAACAGATAACAACAATAACAATGTTTGGCTTAAATTATTTTTATTTAACAATGTTTACAGATAACAACAATAACAATGTTTGGCTTAAATTATTTTTATTTAACAATGTTTACAGATAACAATAACAATGTTAACAGATAACAACAATAACAATGTTAACAGATAACAACAATAACAATGTTAACAGATAACAACAATAATAATAATACATTTATATAGCGCTTTACCTCAGATGAGCCCAAAGCGCTTTACAATCAATTATTCATCAACAAATAGACAACAAAAACAGCATTCAAGATTGACACCAACCAGCAACAATGCATATACAAAGCCACTCACTCTCTCTCTCCCTCTCTCTCTCACACACACACATATTTATCGACACCGACTCGTTCATCCCCCATTCAGTAAACCACAGCAACCGAGCCACACGGACTGACCACATACACCAACACACATACACAAACACCCTCACACACAACATACGCATGCAGACAGACACACACACACACACACATGCGTGCACACACATCCCACAAAACCAAATCACACACAAGCACACATGTATGCACACATGCATGCTCACACACACACACACCACAAAACACAGCACAAACCTCTTATTCAATCTTCCCTCACGTGCACACAATGATAGACAACTGATCAAATATTTAGGGTGCTGCAGGAAAAAGATGGGGTTTAAGAGGTTTTGAATGAGGAGACTGAGTTGGAGTGTCGGAGAGGAGAAGGCAGAGCATTCCAAAGAGATGGTGCTTGACAGGAAAAAGAACGTTGGCCAGCAGATTTGAGGCGGATGGAGGGAATGGAAAGGAGACGAGAATCAGAAGACAAACGTAGTTGGTGAGCTGGGACATAGAGATGAAGAAGATCAGAGAGATACAGGGGAGCTTGATCATTCAGTGACTTGAAGACAAGGAGGAGAATTTTGTAGTCAATATGTGATTGAACTGGGAGCCAATGTAGGGAACGAAGAACCGGAGTGATATGATCGTACCTAGGGCAGCGAGAAATGAGACGAGCAGCATTATTCTGGACCCGTTGGAGCTTAGAGATGAGAGATGATGGACAGCCAGCAAGAAGTGAGTTACAGTGGTCAAGGCGAGACAGAACAAAAGCACATACTAGAGTCTTCAGGCATCTTGAGAGAGGAAACGGCGGATTGAACTAATTCTTCGAAGTTCTAGATAGCAAGACTTGCAAACATTAGAAACATGCTGTTTGAAAGAAAGGGTTTGGTCCAAAGTAACACCTAGATTGCGGACGGATGCTGATAGCTTGATCTCAGTGCCATCAATGTCGATAGAACCTGGGAGGACCTGAGTTTTAATTGTGTGGTTAGAGGCAACAAGAATCATCTCTGTCTTTTCAGTATTCAGTTGCAGTTTGTTATAGAACATAAGGAAGCCAGACAGACAGACAGACAGACCGAGCCAGCCAGTCAGACAGACAGACCGACCAAGAAAGACAGACCGAGCCAGACAGACAGACAGACAGACACCTGCACATAGACCAGTACACAGATAGACAGACAGACACACATACAGACAGACAGACACATAGACCAGTACACAGATAGACAGACACACACACACAGAGACAGACCGACATACACACATACAGACAGACTGACACACAGACCAGTACACAGACAGACAGACAGACACACAGACCAGTACACAGATAGACACACAGACCAGTACACAGACAGACAGACACACATACAGACACAGACAGAGACCAGTAAACAGACAGACAGACAGACACAGACCAGTAAACAGATAGACAGACAAACAGACAGACAAACAGGCAGACCTGTGACGAAGACTTTAATGTAGTGAACCAGGGACTTTCCCAGGTCTCTGATGTTAACGTTGCACAGATAGGTGTGTTCGTCCCCCAGAGTCACATTCTTTATTTCCAGGTAGGCTGGGTCCTCCACTGTCAGCACCTCTGGTTTGTGCGTGCTGAATCTGTCCTCTGTAACAACATCAATATAAACACTCAGTAATATCCACAGCATCACACAGATAGGTGTGTTCGTCCCCCAGAGTCACATTCTTTATTTCCAGGTAGGCTGGGTCCTCCACTGTCAGCACCTCTGGTTTGTGCGTGCTGAATCTGTCCTCTGTAATACATATAACACCAACTAATACAAACAATATCATGAATGGAATCAATCCGTAGTATCCTACAGACAGGTGTGCTGATCGCCCAGTGTCAAATTCTCATTTCCTAACAGGCTAGTTCCTCTGGTGTGAGCTGTATCTGTTTGCTGTAACAACAGCAGATACTAGAGCGTGTTGAACCTCTCCTCTGTAACAACAGCAGATACTAGAGTGTGCTGAACCTCTCCTCTGTAACAACAGCAGATACTAGAGCATGTTGAACCTCTCCTCTGTAACAACAGCAGATACTAGAGCATGTTGAACCTCTCCTCTGTAACAACAGCAGATACTAGAGCGTGTTTAACCTCTCCTCTGTAACAACAGCAGATACTAGAGCGTGTTTAACCTCTCCTCTGTAACAACAGCAGATACTAGAGCATGTTGAACCTCTCCTCTGTAACAACAGCAGATACTAGAGCGTGTTGAACCTCTCCTCTGTAACAACAGCAGATACTAGAGCGTGTTGAACCTCTCCTCTGTAACAACAGCAGATACTAGAGCATGTTGAACCTCTCCTCTGTAACAACAGCAGATACTAGAGCGTGTTGAACCTCTCCTCTGTAACAACAGCAGATACTAGAGCGTGTTGAACCTCTCCTCTGTAACAACAGCAGATACTAGAGCATGTTGAACCTCTCCTCTGTAACAACAGCAGATACTAGAGCGTGTTGAACCTCTCCTCTGTAACAACAGCAGATACTAGAGCATGTTGAACCTCTCCTCTGTAACAACAGCATATACTAGAGTGTGTTGAACCTCTCCTCTGTAACAACAGCAGATACTAGAGGATGTTGAACCTCTCCTCTGTAACAACAGCAGATACTAGAGCGTGTTGAACCTCTCCTCTGTAACAACAGCAGATACTAGAGCGTGTTGAACCTCTCCTCTGTAACAACAGCAGATACTAGAGCGTGTTGAACCTCTCCTCTGTAACAACAGCAGATACTAGAGCGTGTTGAACCTCTCCTCTGTAACAACAGCAGATACTAGAGGATGTTGAACCTCTCCTCTGTAACAACAGCAGATACTAGAGCGTGTTGAACCTCTCCTCTGTAACAACAGCAGATACTAGAGCGTGTTGAACCTCTCCTCTGTAACAACAGCAGATACTAGAGCATGTTGAACCTCTCCTCTGTAACAACAGCAGATACTAGAGCGTGTTGAACCTCTCCTCTGTAACAACAGCAGATACTAGAGCGTGTTGAACCTCTCCTCTGTAACAACAGCAGATACTAGAGCGTGTTTAACCTCTCCTCTGTAACAACAGCAGATACTAGAGCATGTTGAACCTCTCCTCTGTAACAACAGCAGATACTAGAGCGTGTTGAACCTCTCCTCTGTAACAACAGCAGATACTAGAGCGTGTTGAACCTCTCCTCTGTAACAACAGCAGATACTAGAGCATGTTGAACCTCTCCTCTGTAACAACAGCAGATACTAGAGCATGTTGAACCTCTCCTCTGTAACAACAGCAGATACTAGAGCATGTTGAACCTCTCCTCTGTAACAACAGCAGATACTAGAGTGTGCTGAACCTCTCCTCTGTAACAACAGCAGATACTAGAGCGTGTTGAACCTCTCCTCTGTAACAACAGCAGATACTAGAGTGTGTTGAACCTCTCCTCTGTAACAACAGCAGATACTAGAGCGTGTTGAACCTCTCCTCTGTAACAACAGCAGATACTAGAGCGTGTTGAACCTCTCCTCTGTAACAACAGCAGATACTAGAGCGTGTTGAACCTCTCCTCTGTAACAACAGCAGATACTAGAGCGTGTTGAACCTCTCCTCTGTAACAACAGCAGATACTAGAGCGTGTTGAACCTCTCCTCTGTAACAACAGCAGATACTAGAGTGTGTTGAACCTCTCCTCTGTAACAACAGCAGATACTAGAGGATGTTGAACCTCTCCTCTGTAACAACAGCAGATACTAGAGGATGTTGAACCTCTCCTCTGTAACAACAGCAGATACTAGAGCGTGTTGAACCTCTCCTCTGTAACAACAGCAGATACTAGAGCATGTTGAACCTCTCCTCTGTAACAACAGCAGATACTAGAGCGTGTTGAACCTCTCCTCTGTAACAACAGCAGATACTAGAGCGTGTTGAACCTCTCCTCTGTAACAACAGCAGATACTAGAGTGTGTTGAACCTCTCCTCTGTAACAACAGCAGATACTAGAGTGTGCTGAACCTCTCCTCTGTAACAACAGCAGATACTAGAGCATGTTGAACCTCTCCTCTGTAACAACAGCAGATACTAGAGTGTGCTGAACCTCTCCTCTGTAACAACAGCAGATACTAGAGCGTGTTGAACCTCTCCTCTGTAACAACAGCAGATACTAGAGCGTGTTGAACCTCTCCTCTGTAACAACAGCAGATACTAGAGTGTGCTGAACCTCTCCTCTGTAACAACAGCAGATACTAGAGCATGTTGAACCTCTCCTCTGTAACAACAGCAGATACTAGAGTGTGCTGAACCTCTCCTCTGTAACAACAGCAGATACTAGAGCGTGTTTAACCTCTCCTCTGTAACAACAGCAGATACTAGAGCGTGTTGAACCTCTCCTCTGTAACAACAGCAGATACTAGAGCGTGTTGAACCTCTCCTCTGTAACAACAGCAGATACTAGAGCATGTTGAACCTCTCCTCTGTAACAACAGCAGATACTAGAGCGTGTTGAACCTCTCCTCTGTAACAACAGCAGATACTAGAGTGTGCTGAACCTCTCCTCTGTAACAACAGCAGATACTAGAGGATGTTGAACCTCTCCTCTGTAACAACAGCATATACTAGAGGATGTTGAACCTCTCCTCTGTAACAACAGCATATACTAGAGTGTGTTGAACCTCTCCTCTGTAACAACAGCAGATACTAGAGGATGTTGAACCTCTCCTCTGTAACAACAGCAGATACTAGAGGATGTTGAACCTCTCCTCTGTAACAACAGCATATACTAGAGGATGTTGAACCTCTCCTCTGTAACAACAGCATATACTAGAGTGTGTTGAACCTCTCCTCTGTAACAACAGCATATACTAGAGCGTGACACATAGATCACCAGCCACGTGGCAGCATTTTCGGGTCCAGTGATTTTGACCTTTGACCAATGACCGTGTTCAAACTTGATATCCTTGATATCCTAACTACCTACCTGTATGCAAAATATCAGCATCCTACGTGCCCCCGTTAGAGAGAGAGTGAAAGTGAAAAATAGTTTAATGTTTAGGCCTCTGGCCCATAAAGCTGGTCACTGTATTGTTATGATAAATCATGGCTTTCACATTCAGCATGCTTTTCTTGATGTCATATAACTATACATGTATCTTGCAATATACTGAACTACTGAACACAGAATATGCATTAGATAAATCATGGCTTGATGTCATATAACTATATCTTGCAATATACTGAACTACTGAACATAGAATATGCATTATATAAATCATGGCTTTCACGTGCAGCATGCCATTCTTGAGGAAAAGAATCCATGAGCCTTTGCTTCAATCCATTGATAAACAAACAAACATTCCCTACACTATGTGCTTCCTAAGCAAACCCCAAACCATACATGCACACACGTACACGCACGCATGCGTGCCTGCGCATGCTCACGCACAAACACACGCTTACACACACATACGTGCATGTACACACACGCACGCACAAACACAAGCATATGCGCATGCATGCACACACACACACATATGCGCGCATACACACCTTGTAACAAGATTACACAACAAGCCCCAGATTTAATGGGCTCTTGTGAGCTAACTAATTTAAGAACATCATAGCATGCTTGGTGTCAAATTAAAGATAATTTTGTGCTCTTTTTAAAATGAGTACTTTCATATAAAGCGCCTTTGTTGTGTTAAATCTTTACAGATTTTTAAAAAGAAAATGAAAACCAGCCTGGAAAACGTTGTTCTGCTTACATAGCTTGTGCCGCAATGGGTCGAAGTGGTCACACAGCCAAGCAGTGTAGGTCAGCTGAGTGTCAGTCATCAATGACTAGATGGCTTATATTTGTCTTTAAGACAAACATGACAGGATTCTCCTTTTTCATCAACCATCTTTACATCATCTTCAAGCAGTGTAGGTCAGCTGAGTGTCAGTCATCAATGACTAGATGGCTTATATTTGTCTTTAAGACAAACATGACAGGATTCTCCTTTTTCATCAACCATCTTTACATCATCTTCAAGCAGTGTAGGTCAGCTGAGTGTCAGTCATCAATGACTAGATGGCTTATATTTGTCTTTAAACATGACAGGATTCTCCTTTTTCATCAACCATCTTTACATCATCTTCAAGCAGTGTAGGTCAGCTGAGTGTCAGTCATCAATGACTAGATGGCTTATATTTGTCTTTAAGACAAACATGACAGGATTCTCCTTTTTCATCAACCATCTTTACATCATCTTCAAGCAGTGTAGGTCAGCTGAGTGTCAGTCATCAATGACTAGATGGCTTATATTTGTCTTTAAGACAAACATGACAGGATTCTCCTTTTTCATCAACCATCTTTACATCATCTTCAAGCAGTGTAGGTCAGCTGAGTGTCAGTCATCAATGACTAGATGGCTTATATTTGTCTTTAAGACAAACATGACAGGATTCTCCTTTTTCATCAACCATCTTTACATCATCTTCAAGCAGTGTAGGTCAGCTGAGTGTCAGTCATCAATGACTAGATGGCTTATATTTGTCTTTAAGACAAACATGACAGGATTCTCCTTTTTCATCAACCATCTTTACATCATCTTCAAGCAGTGTAGGTCAGCTGAGTGTCAGTCATCAATGACTAGATGGCTTATATTTGTCTTTAAGACAAACATGACAGGATTCTCCTTTTTCATCAACCATCTTTACATCATCTTCAAGCAGTGTAGGTCAGCTGAGTGTCAGTCATCAATGACTAGATGGCTTATATTTGTCTATAAACATGACAGGATTCTCCTTTTTCATCAACCATCTTTACATCATCTTCAAGCAGTGTAGGTCAGCTGAGTGTCAGTCATCTATGACATCACATGGCTATTTTCCCAGACGTGACGCTTTTTTGTTGTTGCATTTTCGGCTCTAGTGACGTTGACCTTTGACCCATGATGTCAATTTTCGAACTTGGCCTAGATATGTTTAGTACATATCCACATGCAAATTTTGAGGCTCCCAGGTCTCTCCGTTTAAATGTGATCATGTTCACATAGAAATACACACACAAACATGTGATCATGTTCACATAGAAATACACACACAAACATGTGATCATGTTCACATAGAAATACACACACAGAACACGCGATCATGTTCACATAGAAATACACACACAGAACATGTGATCATGTTCACATAGAAATACACACACAGAACACGTGATCATGTTCACATAGAAATACACACACAGAACACGTGATCATGTTCACATAGAAATACACACACAAACATGTGATCATGTTCACATAGAAATACACATACAGAACATGTGATCATGTTCACATAGAAATACACACACAGAACACGTGATCATGTTCACATAGAAATACACACACAGAACACGTGATCATGTTCACATAGAAATACACACACAAACATGTTATCATGTTCACATAGAAATACACACACAAACATGTTATCATGTTCACATAGAAATACACACAGAGAACACGCGATCATGTTCACATAGAAATACACACACAGAACATGTTATTATGTTCACATAGAAATACACACACAAACATGTTATCATGTATCATGTTCACCTAGAAATACACACACAGAACATGTTATTATGTATCATGTTCACCTAGAAATACACACACATAGTCAGAAACTAGCTGAAACCTCTGAACACATTACCAGCTACACTCTCTTCATTCGTGGCTGGTAAATATTGCAGAGTAGCATCAAATATAATGTTAAACAATATCTCAAAAGTAGGTAGACAGACAGACAGACAGACAGACAGACAGAGAGACAGACATTGGTCGATGGGGTTCCAGTTGGGGTCATCATTGTCGTCAAAGTCCATCTTGAACCAGTTGATGGATAGACAAACAGACAGACAGACAGACAGACAGACAGACAGACAGAGAGACCGACCTTGGTCGATGGGGTTCCAGTTGGGGTCACCATTGTCGTCAAAGTCCACCTTGAACCAGTTGATGGACAGATAGAAATCTCCAGGGTCAGATATGGCGCACAGCACTTTAGCATCTGTTCCGTTGATGATGTACTGTTCCTTGGGCGATGCAATGCGCACGCCCTCTGTGAGAAGAGACATAAAGGGGCATAATTAATTACATAATTCATTAAATAATTAATGAGATAATTCAATACTGGGGATATGGCGCACAGCACTTTAGCATCTGTTCCGTTGATGATGTACTGTTCCTTGGGCGATGCAATGCGCACGCCCTCTGTCAGAAAAGACATAATAAAATTAATAACAAAACCTGGACTTTTCTGACCATCACTGTGTTGTTTCCTGCCTCTGGTTATCTCGCCCTTCATGCCCTCCTGTGTATGCTGAGACCAGGAAGATTTCCTCCATCGACATCACTGCCTTCATGTCTGACCTCAGGGCCAGACTGGACTCTTCTCTACAACCTTCTGCCGACCAGCTCCACCACCTCCTGACCAGTCTACTCGACCTCCACGCCCCTGTCATCCGTCGCAAGATCTCCAGTAGGCCTCCATCACCGTGGTATGCTTCTGTGGCACCTGAGATGACTCAGGCTAAACAAGAACGCCGCCGTGCAGAGCGCCACTGGGTTAAGACTGAACGTGAAATTCACACAGATTTTTCGAGCCATGAACACAATTGTGTCTGACATTATAGATACAGCCAAATGCTCTTGTTTGAACGCCCAAATTCTCGCTTGTACTACTTCACGTCAATTGTTTAGCTTAGCCAACTCTCCTTGGTAAACCAAAGTCCACACCTCTACCTTCCTCTATCCCTGTGTCTGAACTCCCTCAACGTTTCTCTGATTTCTTTCACAGCAAGATAGCCACTATCCGGCAAAATCTTAATTCTCAATCTGCTCCACCATCAACTATCCCTGATCCCTCCTTTTCTGGCAGTATGTGGTCTGAGTTCCGTTCTGTTTCCACTGATGAGGTTAAGAAGATTTTGACTCAAATTCAGACTAAAACCTGTGAACTAGACCCTCTACCTTCATCTCTCTTCTCCCAGTGTCTTGATGATCTCCTTCCTTACTTTACATCCATCATCAATGATTCTCTATGTTCGGGGCGCTTTTCATCTCATTTCAAATCTGCAGGTATCGGCCTGTCTCTAATCTTTCATTCCTTTCTACACTCACGGAAAAGGTGGTTCTTAAACAGCTGTCTGACCATCTTCAGGTAAACGATCTTTTCCATCCACACCAGTCTGCTTATCAAGCAGGTCACAGTACTGAGACAGCCCTCTTGAAGATAACGAACAATCTACTCACTGCCTTGGATGAAAACAAGGTTTCTCTTCTCTCTCTCCTTGATCTTTCTGCAGCGTTTGACACTCTTGACCACTCCATCCTCATTTCTAGACTTCACACCTCCTTTGGTCTATCTGGGGCTGTTCTTTCCTGCTTTTCTTCCTACCTCTCTGATCGCACACAGAAAGTTGTTGTCAATGGTTCTCCATCTCTCCCAAAAGGTCTTCAGTTCCATGTGCCCCAAGGTTCAGTCTTAGGCCCTATCCTTTTTGTTCTTTATACCCAACCTCTCTCCGCCATCATCAACCAGCATTCTCCTCTACATCATAGCTTTTCCGATGATAATCAGCTGTACATTTCTGCCCACCTGAGTCAGTTAGATCAAATTATTTCTTCTTCTAAGTTGTGCATTTCTGCTGTTAAAACATGGTTGCTCTATAACAAACTGCAACTAAATGCTGAAAAGACAAAGAGATGATTCTTGTTGCCTCTAACCACACAATTAAACTCAGGTGCTCCCAGGTTCTGTCGACATTGATGGCACTGAGATCAAGCTATCAACATCCGTCCGCAATCTAGGTGTTACTTTGGACAAACCCTTTCTTTCAAACAGCATGTTTCTAATGTTTGCAAGTCTTGCTATCTAGAACTTCGAAGAATTAGTTCAATCCGCCGTCTTCTCTCTCAAGTTGCCCTGAAGACTCTAGTCTGTGCTTTCGTTCTGTCTCGCCTTGACTACTGTAACTCACTTCTTGCTGGCTGTCCATCAACTCTCATCTCTAAGCTCCAAAGGGTCCAGAATAATGCTGCTCGTCTCATTTCTTGCTCCCCTAGGTACGATCATATTACTCCAGTTCTTCGTTCACTACATTGGCTCCCAGTTCACTCATGTATCGACTACAAAATTCTCCTCCTTGTATTCAAGTCACTGAATGATCAAGCTCCCTTATATCTCTCTGATCTTCATAATCTCTATGTCCCAGCTCACCAACTATGTTCGTCTTCTGATTCTCGTCTCCTTTCCATTCCCTCCATCCGTCTCAAATCTGTTGGCCAACGTTCTTTTTCCTGTCAAGCACCATCTCTTTGGAATTCTCTGCCTTCTCCTCTCCGACACTCCAACTCAGTCTCCTCTCTTAAAATCCATCTTTTTCCTGCTGCACCCTAAATATTTGATCAGTTGTCTATCGTTGTGTGCACATGATGGAAGATTAAATAAGAGGTTTGTGCTGTGTTTTGTGGTGTGTGTGTGTGTGTGTGTGTGTGTGGTGTATGTGTGTGAGCATGCATGTGTGCGTACATGCGTGCGTGTGTGCTTGTGTGTGTTTTGGCTTTGTACGTTGTGTGTGCACGCATGTGTAAGTGTGTGTCTGTATGCATGTGTGTGTGACTGTCTGCGTGCGTACATTGTGTGTGAGTGTATTTGTATGTGCATCCCCTAACGTTTGTTGTATGTGCGTTGGTGTATGTGGTCAGTCCGTGCAACTCAGTTGCTATGGCTTACTGAACGAAAGATGAATAATGAGTCGGTGTCGATAAATGTGTGTGTGTGTGTGTGTGTGTGTGTGTGAGTGTGTGCATATGTGTGTGTGTGTGTGTGTGTGTGTGTGAGAGAGAGAGAGAGAGAGAGAGAGAGAGAGAGAGAGAGAGAGAGAGAGAGAGAGAGAGAGAGAGAGAGAGAGAGAGAGAGAGAGAGAGAGAGAGAGAGATGCTTTGTATATGCGTTGTTGCTGGTTTGTGTCATTCTTAAACATTATTTTTGTTGTCTACTTGTTGATGAATATTCGATTGTAAAGCGCTGTGGGCTCATTTGAGGTACAACGCTATATAATTGTACTATTACTATTACACACGGACGCACAAACAAGCTGATCATAGTATAAGTCACGATTATATATAGATCATGACTTACTGTATATCATCAGTTGAACACTTTCTTGCTGAACGGTGGTTAACGTTGACAAACCATTTACATCATCATGATCATCATCATGAATTGATCATCATCATCATCACTATTATTACTATCAATACTATCACTATGATTTACTGTATATCATTAGTTGAACACTTTCTTGCTGAACAGTGGTTAACGTTAACAAACCATTTACATCATCATCATCATCATCATCATCACTATTATTATTATCAATATGATCACTATGACTTACTGTATATCATCAGTTGAACACTTTCTTGCTGAACGGTGGTAGCGTTGACAAACCATTTACATCATCATCATCACTATTATTATTATCAATATGATCACTATGACTTACTGTATATCATCAGTTGAACACTTTCTTGCTGAACGGTGGTAGCGTTGACAAACCATTTACATCATCATCATCACTATTATTATTATCAATATGATCACTATGACTTACTGTATATCATCAGTTGAACACTTTCTTGCTGAACGGTGGTAGCGTTGACAAACCATTTACAGGTGTAGGTTCCCCCATCCTCCTCCTGAGGCTCTTTGATCAGCAGACCATGTGAGCTAGGATTATTCTTCTTTAGCATGAACCTGTAACATAGTGTAACACACTGTAACATGTTGACAACCCATTTACAGGTGTAGGTTCCCCCATCATCCTCCTGAGGCTCTTTGATCAGCAGACCATGCAGGGAGGGCCACTCTTCCTTAGTAACATAGTGTAGCACAATGTAACACACTGTAATAAATGTATTGCATTAGTATTACATTGGAAGATTGATCAGCAGACCATGCAGGGAGGGCCACACTTCCTTAGAATGAACCTGTCACAGTGTAACAACACCATGTAACACAATGTAACACAATGCAATAAATGTATTGCATTAGTATTGCATTGGAAGATTGATCAGCAGACCATGGATCTGGATCTGGATATGTAAGTCGAAGGAGCCTATGAAGGCCATTATTAAAACTCAACGGAAACTGGGAGAGCACAAATGAGAGTTTGAACATAGTGATTTGTTGTTTTTTTAGTTTTTTTTACAGTTAGCCATAGGCTTTTTCGTAGTATCCAGGCTGGACCAATCCGGCTAGCGAAGCGCTCACCGAGGGCGAACCCCGACCAGCACAGCCCCTGCCTTTCATTTGCCACTACTTTGGCCTATGGCCCCTATCCCTAATCTTAGTCTTGGGTTGATGCAGGACCCGAAGGTGGACCGCCTGGCGCTGATGATGCTGCGCTGGCGGGGCCTGCTGCGATGGAGGCGTCAGTCAACTGATTCCACTCCACTATAGTTTTTACAAAAAAGGAGTTTTTGAACTGTTCAGTGTGGCTAGGTGGTACTTTGAAGCCTCTGGAATTACATACTGCTCGTCTCTGTATGATGTTCTCACTTGCATACTGTTGAAATTTAGTAGGTCTGATCTTTCTGCGATTGGAGGCTACAGGTGTTAAGAAATCCTGAGGCGGTAGAGCGGGGATCAGAACGTCAGCCACTTTGTGCAGTAGATTGAGACGTTGTTGCTTGCGGTGCTCTTGCAGTGTTGGAAGCTATAGGTCTGCCAGCATCTTGGTTACGCATCCAGGGCTTCTGGACTTGTAGTCCTTCGTGATGAAGCGTGCTGCTTGCCTCTGGACGCGCTCAAGCCTGTCGCCATCTTGCTTGCTGTATGGGTCCCACACAGTCGCTGCATATTCAAGTCTGGATCTATGTAGGCCAGACGCCTGCACTCTGATGGGCAGTTCCTGAGGTTCCGGCGCAAAAAGCCCACCATAGATCCCGCTTTCTTGCAGACGTAGTTTATGTGGGTGGTCCATTTAAGGTCTGATGACAGGTGAAGATACTGACTATGTTGAGCGTCTTGAAGTGGAGTCCCGCCTAACGTGTAAATAAACTGGGATTTGTTTCTGATGGAAAGGGTCGTGCATTTAGATGGATTAAAATGCATGCCTCACGTTTTCGCCCAGGTTTCAAGTTGTTTCAGATCGTCTTGCAGTGTGAGGTGATCCTGGAAGCTGGTAATCTCCCGGTAGAGCAGACAGTCATCAGCAAACAACCGCACTGAGGATTTTACGCTGTCTGGCAGGTCGTTCAAGCGACAGAGGAACAGCAGGGGGCCTAGGACTGTGCCTTGGGGAACACCCGATTCCACCACCACTTCGTCGGAAGCTTCACCCTCCAGGACCACTCTCATCTTCCGTCTGGTCAGGAAGTCTGTAAACCAGGAGTAGATGGACCCTCTGACACCATAGTGGTCTAGCTTGTGTAAGAGTTTGTTGTGGGGAACTGTGAGCCAGGAGTAGATGGACCCTCTGACACCATAGTGGTCTAGCTTATGTAAGAGTTTGTTGTGGGGAACTGTGTCAAAGGCTTTGCTCAGGTCGAGGATGGCAACATCTACTTGTTTTTTGGCATCATACGACTCCAGGAGGTCGTTCATGGTGGTGAGTAACTGAGTCTCACAGGAGTAACCTGATCAGAAGCCATGGTTTTTACTTGTCAAGATCTTGTGCTTTTCAAGGTGGTTTCGGAGGTGTCGGGAGACGATATGCTCTAGGACTTTACAGGCCACTGATGTGAGGGATACTGGTCTGTAATTTTCGGCCCTGTTTCTGTCTCCTTTTTTGAAGACAGCAGACACATTTGCAGCAAGCCAGTCATTGCGCAGTTGTCCTGATTGTACAGAGCGGTTGAATATACAGGTTAGGATTGGAGCAATGGTGGTGGAACAGATTTTCAGAATTTTTGTTGGGATCACGTCTGGTCCTGAAGCTTTGGAGGGGCTTAGGTTGTGCAGCAGTTTTTCAACGCCATTAACATCTATAGTAAGAGGAGGGAGGTCTGGGTACGGAGAACCATGGATTGGTGGTGGCGGTTCGTTGTCCTCTTTAGTGAACACTGATTGGAACTGGTTCAACAGGACTTTTGCTTTGGAGCGGCTGTCACTTTGCAATGTGGGCCCATCTTCCAAGGGTGCAACGCCTACGTTGTCTTGCCTTCTTGCCTTGACGTATCGCCAGAATGGCTTCTGGTCATTGTCCTTTAAGCCTTTCTCAATCGTTGAGTTGATGAAGGACCATTCCGCTTTCCTCATTTCTCTCCTGCACTCTTTTTGAATGAAACGAAATTTTTTCAAATTCCCTGTTTTTCTGGAAAAAAATGCCCCTAGCTACATCTCTGACATACTTTCTGTCTATACTCCATCAAGGCAATTGCGGTCATCTTCAGATTCCAAAATTCTCTGTGTTCCTAGTACACGAACAAAAATGTTTGGTGAGCGCTCCTTTTCCTTTTCGGCCCCATCAGTTTGGAACTCCTTACCACGCGAAATTCGCCATATCCAGTCCTTGCAATGTTTCAAATCAGCTTTCAAGACCCACCTATTCAAGCTCCATCACAACCATTAGGCCACATTACTTCTCGATACTATTCCCCCCCCCCCCCCCCCCCCATGTTAGTTTTACTGTGTGTTGACTGCAATGTCTACATCAGCTTTGTTGCGAGAGAGTCAGCCAGAGACAGAGAGAGAGAGAGAGAGAGAGAGAGAGAGAGAGAGAGAGAGAGAGAGAGAGAGAGAGAGAGAGAGAGAGAGAGAGAGAGAGAGAGAGTGATGCTTTATTCAACTGATTGTATTATAATTATGTCTTGTGTTCTTGGGTGGGGCGAGTGGTGGTGATGGCAATGGTGTGTGTGTGGGTGTGTCTGTGGGTGTGCGTGCGTGTGTGTGTGCGTGTGTGTATATATGTGTGCGTACGTGCGTGCCTGCGTGTATGTGGTGGTGGTGGTGGTGGTGGTGGTGGTGGTGGTGAGGGGGGGGGGGGGGTATGTGTATGCCCATTTGCATGTGTGTGAGCGATTATTTGTTTTGTTGTTGAAGTTCTTGCTTTTAATTTTGTTGTTGTTAAGCGCATAGAGCTCCACATTTGGTGGAGGAGTGCGCTATATAAATGATTCACTATTATTATTATAATACAATACAACACACCATAATACAGTGCAACATCAAACCACCCGACACCACGATACAATACAACATAACACAACACAATACAATACAACATAACACAACGCAATACAATACAATACAACACAATATGATATAATAATTATTACCTGGTGTTAGCTCCAGCGATAATCTCTATGTCATTGACGTCATAACACCTGATGTCCAGTTTCTGTTCTGGGGGACCGTTAACACACAGTTCAACAATACAACACAACACAACACAATATAATACAACACAATCATGTATTACCTGGTGTTAGCTCCAGTGATCTCATTGTCGTTGACGTCATACCACCTGATGTCCACTTTCTGTCCTGGGGGACCGTTAACACACAGTTCAACAATACAACACAACACAACACAATATAATACAACACAATCATGTATTACCTGGTGTTAGCTCCAGTGATCTCATTGTCGTTGACGTCATACCACCTGATGTCCACTTTCTGTCCTGGGGGACCATCAACAACACAGGTGAACAGCACTCCAGGGTCAGAGGTCAGGGTGGTCAAATCATAAATCTTTCTCTCTACAAGGGGGTAGATGACAATGTTGGCACACACCAGCCCAACTGAAACATAACAGTAACAAAATAATAATGTAATTATAATAATATGTTGGCACATACCACCCCAACTGAAACATAACACTAACACAATAATAATGTTATTATAATATGTTGGCACATACCAGCCCAAGTGAAACATAACACTAACACAATAATAATGTTATTATAATATGCTGGCACACACCAGCCCAACTGAAACATAACACTAACACAATAATAATGTTATTATAATATGTTGGCACATACCAGCCCAACTGAAACATAACAGTAACAAAATAATAATATAATTATAATAATAATGTAATTATGTCATGTAATACAATGTCCTTCACCACACAGTGGAGAACACAGCAGGGTGGTCAAATCATGGATCTTTCTCTCTCCTAGGGGGTAGATGACAATGTTGACCACACAGTGGAGAACACAGCAGGGTGGTCAAATCATGGATCTTTCTCTCTCCAAGGGGGTAGATGACAATGTTGACCACACAATGAGAACACAGCAGGGTGGTCAAATCATGGATCTTTCTCTCTCCAAGGGGGTAGATGACAATGTTGACCACACAATGGAGAACACAGCAGGGTGGTCAAATCATGGATCTTTCTCTCTCCAAGGGGGTAGATGACAATGTTGACCACACAATGGAGAACACAGCAGGGTGGTCAAATCATGGATCTTTCTCTCTCCTAGGGGGTAGATGACAATGTTGACCACACAATGAGAACACAGCAGGGTGGTCAAATCATGGATCTTTCTCTCTCCTAGGGGGTAGATGACAATGTTGACCACAGTGGAGAACACAGCAGGGTGGTCAAATCATGGATCTTTCTCTCTCCTAGGGGGTAGATGACAATGTTGACCACACAGTGGAGAACACAGCAGGGTGGTCAAATCATGGATCTTTCTCTCTCCAAGGGGGTAGATGACAATGTTGACCACACAATGAGAACACAGCAGGGTGGTCAAATCATGGATCTTTCTCTCTCCAAGGGGGTAGATGACAATGTTGACCACACAATGGAGAACACAGCAGGGTGGTCAAATCATGGATCTTTCTCTCTCCAAGGGGGTAGATGACAATGTTGACCACACAATGGAGAACACAGCAGGGTGGTCAAATCATGGATCTTTCTCTCTCCTAGGGGGTAGATGACAATGTTGACCACACAATGAGAACACAGCAGGGTGGTCAAATCATGGATCTTTCTCTCTCCTAGGGGGTAGATGACAATGTTGACCACAGTGGAGAACACAGCAGGGTGGTCAAATCATGGATCTTTCTCTCTCCTAGGGGATAGATGACAATGTTGACCACACAGTAGAGAACACAGCAGGGTGGTCAAATCATGGATCTTTCTCTCTCCTAGGGGGTAGATGACAATGTTGACCACAGTGGAGAACACAGCAGGGTGGTCAAATCATGGATCTTTCTCTCTCTCCAAGGGGGTAGATGACAATGTTGACCACACAGTGGAGAACACAGCAGGGTGGTCAAATCATGGATCTTTCTCTCTCCTAGGGGGTAGATGACAATGTTGACCACACAGTGGAGAACACAGCAGGGTGGTCAAATCATGGATCTTTCTCTCTCCAAGGGGGTAGATGACAACGTTGACCACACAGTGGAGAACACAGCAGGGTGGTCAAATCATGGATCTTTCTCTCTCCAAGGGGGTAGATGACAACGTTGACCACACAGTGGAGAACACAGCAGGGTGGTCAAATCATGGATCTTTCTCTCTCCAAGGGGGTAGATGACAATGTTGACCACACAGTGGAGAACACAGCAGGGTGGTCAAATCATGGATCTTTCTCTCTCCTAGGGGGTAGATGACAATGTTGACCACACAGTGGAGAACACAGCAGGGTGGTTAAATCATGGATCTTTCTCTCTCCTAGGGGGTAGATGACAATGTTGACCACATGTCAGTGCTGGTGAATGAGGGTAGACGTCTTTGTGAGTGAGAATCATGTTATTTTTGTCACTTTATTTCTTTGCACTGGAATGTTGTTAGTATGACTCTCTTGTTGATTGTAATGCATGTTTTTAATGTTGATTTTAATGTTGCCTTTGTAAAGCGCATCGAGCATATATACTACTGTATGGATTTTAGCGCCATATGAACTAAAATTGTGAATATTATGTCAGCCCAATGAAACATGTTGAATGTTTTGTGAAATAGACTTTTTCTTCCTTCTTCTTCGTCGATCACTACATGGTGACAGCAATGTCCCTCACGAAGGACGCAGTTGTCCACAGGTCACACTTTGGCGCACGTTAGTTTGGGTGTGAGAGAGACTATGTTATGGCAGTGCCATGCACAGTTCATTTACATTAGTATGTATCTGAATATTTTGTGGACTTATTTTCCCCCAATATTTTTGTGATGCCTTTTATCTTTGTAAAGCACGATGAGCCCACTATGGGGTATCACACTATATAAACATTCATTATTATTATTATTATTATTATATTAAGCTGCCATTGAGTTTAGACGATTATTTTGCTACCCACTACGTCAACTGAAACATGCATAGCATAGATGGGTTGAGAAGGGGGTAGAATTAGGGAGGGGGGAGGGGGGGCGTGATGATTCATGTGGTTGACACATACCAGTTCCGCTCTCAATGCAGGGATCAATAAGCTTGGAGGGTTCTACCCCGGGTGGATGGGTGGATGGCTGAATGGAGCGTGACGAGAGAGAGAGAGAGAGAGAGAGAGAGAGAGAGAGAGAGAGAGAGAGAGAGAGAGAGAGAGAGAGAGAGAGAGAGAGAGAGAGAGAGAGAGAGAGAGAGAGAGAGAGAGAGAGAGAGAGAGAGAGAGAGAGAGAGAGAGAGAGAGAGAGAGAGAGAGAGAGAGAGAGAGAGAGAGAGAGAGAGAGAGAGAGAGAGAGAGAGAGAGAGAGAGAGAGAGAGAGAGAGAGAGAGAGAGAGAGAGAGAGAGAGAGAGAGAGAGAGAGAGAGAGAGAGAGAGAGAGAGAGAGAGAGAGAGAGAGAGAGAGAGAGAGAGAGAGAGAGAGAGAGAGAGAGAGAGAGAGAGAGAGAGAGAGAGAGAGAGAGAGAGAGAGAGAGAGAGAGAGAGAGAGAGAGAGAGAGAGAGAGAGAGAGAGAGAGAGAGAGAGAGAGAGAGAGAGAGAGAGCATGGGGAGGCAATCACATACTGTTAATAACATACTGTTGAAACAAGAAACAAGATAAACAACTATTACAATTGTTTGAATAAATAGTCATGATAACAGCTTTTGAATGATGCCAAGGTACTTTTTGTTTTAATATAGTCCGGAATTTCGTTCCATAGTTTACCGCCCGAGTATATCAAAGATGTCATATATAGATCAGTTCTCGGACGGGGCAGTTGTATTCTATTTTTATTTCGTATTTGGGTCACACACAACTTTTCACACAGGTATGATGGAGCGAGTCCGTTGACTATCTTATAAAGAAAGACTGCTTTGTTAAATTGACATCTGAATTGAAATGGAAGAATGCTTAGTGTTTTGTAGTCATGATTTTGTAGGGAAGATGATTTTAGAAGTATAAGTTTGATGGAACACCTGTAAATGCTTCCTAAGGGTTTAAGACAGTTTTTACTTGCCATATCCCATGTTGTGGAAGCGTAATCAAAATCAGGTTGTAAATATGCATGAAAAAATAATTTTCTAGTATGTTGATCAAGAAAATGTTTTATTCTGCTTAATTGGAATACTTTTCTAGACAGTTTACGAATGAGCGTAGAAACGTGAAAGGACCAAGAAAGGTTGTTGTCAATTGTTAGAGAGAGAGAGAGAGAGAGAGAGAGAGAGAGAGAGAGAGAGAGAGAGAGAGAGAGAGAGAGAGAGAGAGAGAGAGAGAGAGATAAAGTGAGAGAGAATAACAACAAATGGCTTAATGATCAGGCCTTTGGCCCATATCATTGTAGGTAAACATTACTCTTTTAGTGTTAGCAGCAAACACTACTCTTTTAGTGTTAGCAGCAAACATTACTGTTAGTCTTAGCAGCAAACATTACTCTTTCAGTGTTAGCAGCAAACATTAATCTTTTAGTGTTAGGAGCAAATATTACTCTTTTGGTGTTAGCAGCAAACATTACTCTTTCATAGTTAGCAGCAAACATTACTCTTTCATAGTTAGCAGCAAACATTACTCTTTTAGTGTTAGCAGCAAATATTACTCTTTTAGTGTTAGCAGCAAACATTACTCTTTCATAGTTAGCAGCAAACATTACTCTTTCATAGTTAGCAGCAAACATTACTCTTTCAGTGTTAGCAGCAAACATTACTTTCATAGTTAGCAGCAAACATTACTCTTTTAGTGTTAGCAGCAAACATTACT
>CM065713.1:7342513-7344291 GCA_017654935.2 Phymorhynchus buccinoides
GTTCAGCAGCTGCCTTCCTATGTAAAGGACACGACTATCAAGATTGGTGGATCACTGGCTGCAACCTGCTGTTCAGCAGCTGCCTTCCTATGTAAAGGACACGACTATCAAGATTGGTGGATCACTGGCTGCAACCCGCTGTTCAGCAGCTGCCTTCCTATGTAAAGGACACGACTATCAAGATTGGTGGATCACTGGCTGCAACCCGCTGTTCAGCAGCTGCCTTCCTATGTAAAGGACACGACTATCAAGATTGGTGGATCACTGGCTGCAACCTGCTGTTCAGCAGCTGCCTTCCTATGTAAAGGACACGACTATCAAGATTGGTGGATCACTGGCTGCAACCTGCTGTTCAGCAGCTGCCTTCCTATGTAAAGGACACGACTATCAAGATTGGTGGATCACTGGCTGCAACCCGCTGTTCAGCAGCTGCCTTCCTATGTAAAGGACACGACTGTGACGTAAGTGTCCCGCGCGACCCGCTTTCTTTATTTCTTATCTACACCCCCCCCCCCCTTCTCCCCTCCCCCCTCTCCTTTTCATTTTCTCTGTCCGGCCGCCACGTTAATTGCCACCCACCATCTAAAGAACGCCGAATAAGGCAATTATCTCTTTGAAGCAAGATCTATCTACCCATCACAAGAAAGTGACAACCACGGTTATCTCCCTTTGAAGATGGTTTTGCCGTTCCGAGCACGAGAAGGATTTTGAATGTCGGCACGTGATAAGGATGTTATAGGCGCGTGATTGTTCGGTACATTTAGAACAGCATCTTGTGACGTGTGGACTGTAATACACCAATAGCAGGCTTTCATTGTTTGAAAGTGAAGGCTATAATTGGCGTAGTGAGAAAAAGTTTTTCACACAAGACGCTGAAACTGACTAGAGCAACACCTCTCCCAGCCAGAATAGCCCACCTAGTAAGTCTTATTGATGACTGGTGATTGAGACTGGTTGGTTGTTTGTTTGACTCTAGTTTTGATCTAGATCCTATGTTCAATGATGAATAAGGAGTAGATAGATATGTTATTGAAAAGAAGTGGTAAACATTCTATTCTATTTATGTGCACTGATTATTTGTGTGTGTGTGTTTTTGACTTGAACACTTTTGGTACCAGAACCGGAGTTTATGCCTACTAACCCTTTTGTCTATTTTTAGTAGGAAACCTATGGGCCGCAATCTTGCACTATTTTTAGTAGGAAACCTATGGGCCGCAATCTTGCACTTTATGATACCATTCCTTTCCAGGTGTTGGATGGAGAGTGATGATGGATTGATCACCTTTTATGTTTTACTGATCTCAGTTTGTTAACTGAAATTCAGTTTATTTATTAACTACATGTAGTGCTATTGTACAAGGGAAGCCTTCAAGCCGGTTGGGATTCACTAATTCCCTGCCGACTGAAGCCCCTTGTCTCTAAGCCATAGAGATCTACATCCACCTTCTCCTGTGATTATCAGCAGGGCATCGTGGGCAGGAAGATAATCCCTGACTCCACCAAGCACCAAGACGGGACCGCCGCCAAGACGACCCGCACCCAGAATCCGCGAGGAGACCACGCCTGAACCGTGCCATCCCGCGAAGCCGTAACCGGAACGACTGGGAGCTACTCTCACCTGACGAGCAAGCCCAGAACTTGAAACAGACTGCTGCGACAATCATTTGAACTTTCCTACGGACAATAAAGATAATTAGTAACCCTTCCGGCATGGGGCGAACCTTTTAGAAAGACAAAAGTCTTGTGAATCCTTTTGGATTTCATTGTTTTTTATCCAT
>CM065713.1:7349791-7362291 GCA_017654935.2 Phymorhynchus buccinoides
AGCTGCCCGAATCCAATTCGGCCGAACAGGGTGTTCGCCGAACGAGCGAAGTCAATTAAGGGTCTTTTCATTTTCGCCCGAACAAACAACGAATCCATCGTTCGGCCGAACAGTGGTTTTGTCCCTTAATGTAACCCGAAACGAACTGTGCGGAAGTGACCATTTGACCCCAACGTCATAGTGAGGCTCAAAGGCCTTCTTTGGTAAACATGTAGGCCCAGGCTAAGCCTAGAAAATCCCCCACGCCCGTAAATTTGTGCATCTCGTCTATAGGCTAGAAAAAAAATAACCTAGAAGTAACATTTTTTTTTAAAGGGGAAGCAATAGCATTGAATTATCTTCATAATAAAATGATGTGACGATGACAGATCGATGAACAGGCCTTTGGTAAACTACAGTGGGGTGAAGCCTAGGGCTTGGCATTATTATTTTATTTATAGTCACTACATCAGTGTGTGCGTGTTTGTGTGCGCATGTTTGTGTGGTGTGTGCGCGAGTGATGCGTTCATGTAGTCCCCTATACGAGTGTATGTATACATGGTGTGTGTGTGTGTGTGTGTGTGTGTGTGTGTGTGTGTGTGTGTGTGTGTGTGTGTGTGTGTGTGTGTGTGTGTGTGTGTAGGTGTGTGTGTGTGTGCTTGTGCTCGGTGTGTGTGTGTGTGTGTGTATGTTCAGGTCAGGTCAGGTCAGGTATTAGGACGACCAGGCCTTGCAGCCTCTCAATGCGTCCTTCCTTTGTTGTAAAGGTCAAGATGTGCCACCCCCCCTACCTATCTCGGTTAATTGTATTTTTCCGTTATTGCCTTTCTTACCATACATAAAGCTGTATTTTAGGAACATTTTTAGCTAATAACCTTTTTGGAATACTAACCCTATCCCTAACCCTAGCCCTAAACCTAACCCTACCCCCCACCCTATAAGACAGAAAAACGCAACGAACCACAACTGTGACAAATCGCGGTGTACTGCAGTACATAGTGGGGGGTAGGGTTAGGTTTAGGGGTAGGGTTAGGGTTAGGGTTAGTATTCCAAAAAGGTAATTAGCTAAACATGTTCCTAAAATACAGCTTTATGTATGGTAAGAAAGGCAAAAACGGAAAAATACAATTAACCGAGAAATGCATGGGGGGTGGCACTTGTTATTTCATGCTTGTGAATTGTGTGACAATGCATACGTGTATTAGGCCTAGTAGTAGTAGTAGTAGTAGTAGTAGTAGTAGTAGTAGTAGTAGTAGTAGTAGTAGTAGTAGTAGTAGTAGTAGTAGTAGTAGTAGTAGTAGTAGTAGTAGTAGTAGTCACAGTAGTTGTTGCTGATTAATATGTGTATTGTTTTGTCTGCTGATGTTATTTGATTTTTGTTTCATGTTTTTATTCCATTTCAATTTTGTGTAAAGCGCCCTGTAGCCTACATAGTAGGATGGGCGCTATATACATTTTCCTAATTATTATTATTTGTGTGAATGATTTAATTGAAAGAGTGGAGTGAGGGAAAGAGAATATAGTATTTTTTGTTTCAGACTTGGGGGATGTGCACATTACATGCAGAAATCTCATGCGCATATCTGAACACATCTGAACATAAGTAAAAGAATGTAAGAAATACATTAAGCTTAAACGGATGAGATAAGCACACAGGGAAACATATGCACTTATTCCATATGCTTATTGTTTCTTACTTTCTTTTACTTTTGCTGATGAGCGCATGAAGTTTAGGCATGCAATGTGCACATCCCCTAAAAGCATCAAACACAGTGACTTGTACACATAATATTATTTGCTCAGCTTCTTTTTCTGGATACTGAATGACTGAAAACACATACCACACACTATCAACTATCAGCAAGACAGCCATTATGTGTTCTCAGTCATTCAGTCTCTTGTGTGTGTAGTGTGTGGGGGGGGGGGGGGGGGTCTTATAATGGGAGGTTTTATAAGGGGGGTTTCACTGTATCTACTCTGAGTGATTGACTCTTGAGTTTATCTGCTTTGTTGAACTATTAGCAATCTTTCTGGATTGCTTTTCAAAATGCAGTAAGGGATTTGTCATTAGAAGTGATTAATAATAATATTAATAATAATAATGAAAATACATATAGCACAGTATCCCACAGTAGGCTCATCACTAATTACTAATGCGGGCGCATACAAATTATGCTTAAAAGTAAAGTCTCATATAAAAAACACAGATTAAAAACATGAAATAAAACATGAACCTGTATAAAAATTAAATAGCATATCACCCCAAAGAATGAGTTACAAAAAAAACACACACACACACACACACACACACACACACACACACACACACACACACAGAAAGAGGGAAAAAAATAAGCGGACGCGTAAATGTAGGATCATGTGTATTTGATTACATATAAGCATTTGGAGAACAATATAATTTTGTAGGTGATTTGTGATGCCAACATGATCATTTCATTGGTGTTTTTGAAAAGTGGGCTGGCATCAAGGTATTATATGTATGGCATTGACACAATTCAACACTTCCTACCATCCATACCCTGGATAAAGTAGATACTGTATCATGAAATCACAAACACATTGACACACTCACTGACTGCATGCACACTCACACAATCAGTCATGTAATTAACATGGAATTGTTTTGGAGAATGGTTTGTCACTGTGTGCAATAATGCTTTGTTTTCATTACCTCTGCTACTTTTTTAGTAATTAGTGAACAATGAGTGATCAAGACAGAAAAAACAGAATGAAAACAAATTTATTGACATATATTTATGTACAATGTGTTAATAAATGACATGTAACACACCTATAACATGGCAAAAAAATGAAATTAAGCAAGAAGCTGCATGTAAAAATGCCAATATGAGCTAAGTGACAGTTGGACATAATTATGTGGTGGTTATTTTTTTATGTATTGATAAAAGTCTTTGTTTTGTAATGGTGGTGGTAGTGGTAGTGGTGGTGGTAGTGGTGGTGTGAATAACAACAAAGTTTGGTTTGAGAGGCGTGGCACAATGTTTGACGCTGCCTGTTGTTTGACGCTGCGCATTGTATGGTGTGGCACAATGTTTGACGCTGCCTGTTGTTTGACGCTGCTGTTGTTTGATGCTACGCGTTGTATGGCATGGCACAATGTTTGACGATGCCTGTTGTTTGACACTGTGCATTGAATGGCGTAGCGCAATGTTTGAGGCTGCCTGTTGTTTGACGCTGCGCGTTGTATGGCGTGGCGCAATGTTTGACTGCTGCCTGTTGTTTGACGCTGCTGCGCTGCGCGTTGTATGGCGTGGCGCAATGTTTGACGCTGCCTGTTGTTTGACGCTGCACGTTGTATGGCGTGGCGCAATGTTTGACGCTGCCTGTTGTTTGACGCTGCGCGTTGTATGGCGTGACGCAATGTTTGACGCTGCCTGTTGTTTGACGCTGCGCGTTGTTGTTTGAAACTGTGGTTTGACGCAATGTTGGCGTGACGCTGCCTGTTGTTTGACGCTGCGCGTTGTATGGCATAGCGCAATGTTTGACGCTGCCTGTTGTTTTATGCTGCGCATTGTATGGCGTGGCGCAATGTTTGACGCTGCCTGTTGTTTGATGCTGCGCGTTGTATGGCACTGCTTTGCATTAGTCTTTGTAGTAGGTTTGTCATATGTCCGTTCAAATGTTATCCAAGTACCATAAGCTGTCATATGGACAGATAGTCAATGTTTGACGCAACACACACACACACACACACACACACACACACACACACACACACACACACACACACACACACACACACAGCCAGGAAGGAACAAACTATGCTGAAAATATTAACCAGCTTTCGCCACGCGGCTGGTTAAAAAAAAGAGGAAAATATAAACTAATAAAGGAAATCTTCTGTAAACCACCCTTTCAGACCTACCCTAGTGGGGCAGCACAGTTACAGAAAGGGTGTCGGGTTCAGGGTAGATAGGCAAATATATGACAGAAAGATAGAAAGAGAAAATAGATTTTAAGAAGAAAGAATTGAAGAGGGTGAAGGAGTTCGGTAGACTTTCACAATGAGGGATACACAATAAACCAAAGAAGACAATTTGGAATTTTCACTCTTTAATCAATCTACTAAACTACAAAAAGAAATAAAAGTCAAAGTAAAAGGTAAGCAAAAGAAAAGGATATCATAAAAGGAAAGGAGACTAAATAAAAGGATAAGAAAAGGACTCTAGCAACAATGCGACCTGCAACAACAATGACATAGCACAAGCATACAACAACAGGCCCACAATGAACTTAAAAAAGGATAAGAAAAGGAATATAATAAAAGGACTCTAGCAACAATGCGACCTGTAACAACAATGACATAGAACAAGCATACAACAACAGGCCCACAATGAACTAGAATAATAAAATAATGTTGCGATCAACATCCTTAAACAATAACATGAAAGTCAACGATGAACATCATAGGGATATCTTCTCAGCGATCAACAACGAATTAATTATTATCGAAGGGAGATAATCCCTGGACACTCCTGAGGATTACTTATTACTTATAGCAAGTTTAGTCCCTTGATTTGGATTTGCATAGGTTAGTTACAGAGAAAAACCTATCCAGAACAATGACACACATTTAACGCCATCAGTTAAACGTAAATTATACTATCTGAAATTCGGATTAACTTCAACAAGGTTTATAGTATGGCGTAGCGCAATGTTTGACGCTGCCTGTTGTTTGACGCTGCATGTTGTATGGCGTGGCGCAATGTATCACTATCTGAAATTCGCTGATTAACTTCAACAAGTTTGACGCTTTATGTTTGATCTATCCTTGTATGTGTCTTATTAACCATCCTTTGATTCAATCAATCACGATAATCCCAAATAGCATCATCAATAACATTCAATACACGACAATTACCAATACACATAAAGATAAACTAACAGTATGACTTCTAACATTAACCAACAAGAAAACACATGTTTCCGTTTACATTCAACCCATTAGACCTAGTCTCAATGAACTCTTTCATTTAGACCATGACCATCCCTTTTAACAAAGCCTTTCTCAACACGTGGACCTCACCTTAGTAGTGGCCTTTCTCAACACGTGGACAACACGTGGGCTCTTTAGGAGCCAATACAAAAAAAGCCTACTAGGGTTCACCACCCTCAGGCAACTGTCCACTACAGATCGCCTGCTGGACTATAAACTTATCAAGTGGCCAAGAACTCGTGGTTAATTCTACTATTCAATTAAACCGTCTCGCCCTTCCAAACCCAATAAACCCCAAATGATCTAGGTAACAACTCTGCCTACATCATCTAGCAATACGGTTCTCTAACCTAACAAAACAGCAAAAGAATATAAATCGTCAAACAACATGATCATCTCAACTAATAAGGCTACACAACCGTTAAAGGTTAAATCATCCATAAACAGAAAATAATATTAACCTTCACTAACACACATTATGAGGGATTTGACTCTCTCAAAGAGAGAGAGAGAGAGAGAGAGGGAGAGAGAGAGAGAGAGAGAGAGAGAGAGAGAGAGAGAGAGAGAGAGAGAGAGAGAGAGAGAGAGAGAGATTGAAGAGAGAGAGAGAGAGAGAGAGAGCAATGACGTATATGGAAACATGTTTGGATCAAAACTAGTAATCCAATTTCAATTCAATTTGGTTTTCTTCCAATAAAACGTTTTAACAGAAAGAAGATCTCAATTGAATTCTACAACCAAAAATAACGCGAAATCCCATGAAGACTGTTCCCTTAGAAATATCGAAAATGCATATTACAAACATGGCAATCTTTATCTCACAAAATCAATCACGAACTAGAAAATCAAAGTCCTAAAATGTCAATACTCACACACACACATCCCAGGCAAAGGACTGACCACCAGCTACAGACTTCAGAGTCTTCAGAGCAAGTTAAGACTTCTGCTGCTGGCCATACAAGAGAAAGCCTAGAATGCTTTCACGAAATAAATAGCAAGCTTCTACCCACATTTAGCCCTCGGATCCTAATACCTAATCTCATTGGATATCTGACCAGGGGTTCGTTTCTGATTGGTCACTTTAACAAACAGTTTAATTTCATTGGTTTGAACATTTCACCTCTTTAGTAGGTCATAGCATTCCTTGTGGACAACGACAAACGCCCCATCTGTAAGAAAGCCCTGGGCAGCTGGAGGAATGAACTGAAACATAGCTCCTAGCAAATCTTCCCAAACAAGTATGTGCTAAATCACTGAGGTTCCCATTAGCATACATCGAAGGCTAATGAATTCCAATCACAGGGGTCCAGGTGCTTAAAACTTTAGCAAAGATTTGTGCGTCCCCCCCCCCCCCCCCCCCCCTCTGTCTGTGGACAGACAGGCTGGCTTATGATCCACTCGAACCGAACTTGTGACTCTACTTAGAGGAGCATTTCCCACACACTGGGGACACACGTGTCTCACACGTGTCTATAGACTCGAGAAAGACAAAGAAACAACCACACCCACATACAAACACACAAGTACAGACGCTTACGTGTTGCATACACACACAACCGCATAAGCATAACTAGTACACTTTTCACAAGGGTGTACACTTCTTTCTTCTTTTTCTCTTTAGGGCCCACGACCAATTAATAAATCAGTACATACTGATACAGACACACACAGAGACACAGACACACATACAGTGAAACACAGTACACACTTAAATGCACACTAGGCCTAATCAAAATTTATGTGGTAGAGTCATTAGTCAGTATAGGCCCACATACTTCTACAACCTACTGCAACAAAGACAGAATATAATTTTGTTTCTGCATCGTTTAGATCAGATTAAAGTATAGATCTACATGTATATGCTTAACATTTATGTTTATGTCTGCGGGATTCGTCAGTCACGATGACAAGAAATCTACACAACTTGAGTCCAAACATGAAATGTATCGATTGTTTTGTAGGCCTACTTTCACTTCTGACTGACTGGGCTTAGGCCTCTACTCTTTCTCTTTGCTTTACTTTCACCACTTAGCCAGGCACACAGCTTTTCAGAAAAAGTTGACCACGTATACTATTGTTCAGCTTCATCAAATTTCCAACAAGGCTAATGCTACTTTGAATTGGAAGCAATAGCATTTATCTTTAATATAATAAATGATGTGATGATGACAGATCGATAAACAGGCCTTTGGTCTGTTCAGTGTTCCGTGTTCGTGCTGATCGAGTGATCCAACTCTCTTGTTCACAAAACTGAAAGAAGCAGACTTTGAGGTTCGTAAACATGACGAGGGTGACAAAACTACATCTTTGCATTATGATCTAGACTAACATCTGACGGCAAGAAAGAAAAGGTAATCGGAAGAAAAAACAATGGCGTGTTTTGGATATATCATTGATCTAAAAATAAAGATCAGCGACAATTTTTTGTTCCTTCAAGTATGAAGAGTTCTCGTGTTCGGCCGAACAAGAAACTTGTTCGCAGGACACGACTTGTGAACGAGATTCGGCCCGAACGGCTGTTCGCCCGAACAAGGAAGGGCTGTTCGGGCTGCAGGTTCGGGGGCAATTAAGGGAAAACTCCGTTCGGCCGAACATTTCTGTTCGGCGAACACAGATTCGGGCTGTCCGTTCGGGCAGCTAAGGGTGGCTTTTAGGTAAATCAAATCTAGAAATAAATAGGCTGCTTTGCAGAGGTTGTTTACATGTCATGGGGCATTTTCATTGAAAGATAAGAATCCATAGACATGCAGAGATTGTTCATTGAAGACGCGAAATGAAAATCACAGCTGCCAGTTTTGTTTGAGAAAGGTGAGGAACTGATTGAGAGTCTGGTAGAAGCAATGATCAAGGCTTTAAATTTGCAATCATGTTTGCTAATTGTATGCAGTGTCTTTTTTTAATTCATCCATATTTTCACGTCACTGACAGAAGTGCTACAGGAGATTAACCAAAATCAAAGAAAGTTATTTCTTTATAAAGCTTGTGCTTGTCTACAAAGGCATAATGATTTACAAAAATGTTTCTTAAAAAGATCAAAAAGGAATCTTATGTCCAGAATGAACGGTACAGGTCCTATTCAAATCCTTAGGAGTAATCGGTAAAGTGGATTTACAAGCATCTACTACTTCTGCAAATAAACGAAGATAAAGAAAAAGAAAAAAAATGAAAAGGCGAAAAAGCCTGAGAACAAAGTCATCAATATACATATATAACATTAAAACAAAACACACGCTAGTTTGAAGTATCTTTCCCATTTCCCTTCCACATTCAACACAGTTTAGTTCTTGAAGGTCAACATTTCCTTCAGCACTTCAGGGATTTCCAGCTGCTCCACTTTCCTATCTCTCTCGTGTCCCCAGCCCACATGTTTGGTCACCTCCTGGAGACAGAGGTCTTTCAGAGAACGAGGCAACTTGCTGAGCAGAAACTCCTTGATTTCTTTGGCGGCTGTGACATCATACTTTGACGGGTAACTGTTGGCCGCAGGAGGTGATGGCTCTTCATGACTCTCTGCCTCACATCTTTTCTTCAGCGTTGGGTGCTGACTCAGCCAGAGGACCTCAGAGCTGCTGACTGCTGCTCCAGCCTGGCACAGCAGTCGCACGAGGTCTGGCTGGTTGTAGAACACTACTATTCCCAAAGGGGTCTGTCGAAGGCCTCGTGGAGAATTATCAAATTCAGCAGGTGGAACAAAGAGTGAAAACAAACCAGCTTCACAAGCGAGGTAAAGACATTTATTGAAGTCTGCCTCTTGATTAGACTGGTTTCGTGTTAGCGATAGCCTCCACCTGCATGTCATAGAAACTAGCATGTTTTGTGTTGAGTCAGAACTTGTGCAATCGTTCGAAATGGCACGCTTTGCGTTTCTGTTTTCAGACCAAAGAAGGTGTTTGAGATGTCTGGAAAGACCACAGAATGAGGCAGTGCGGAACCAGTTTTTATACCATCTACTGCCTGATTTCCATTTTCCAACTTCAGTATAAAGAGCCAGTACATCTTCTTCCAGCAGATTCGAAAACCATTGCTGTATACGTGTCAGGTAATTGTTTGCGCATAACAGAATGTTCACAACAGCATACCACACTTTCCTGGCAGTCAGGAATGCAATGATCTCATCCCAAAACGTCGTGTTCATCGCGTAGTTTCTAAATTCTTCGCCAACCAACCGGATCAGTTTTCTTCCAATCAATGCCACCAATATTTCACAGTGATGCCAACCTCTCCGTTGTAACTCAGTCATGAGGTGGTCAGGATCTGATGATTCACTGAGATGTTGCGCTTGGTTCAACAAATGTTTGATGCCGCCATTACTTTGCAAACAGCTTGCAGCAGTCTCAAGTTGCAGGAAACCATTTTCTATCTCAGTGAGTGGCATCTCCCTTGCTTTCCCTTCTTCAGCCATCTTCAGTTTTTGTTAGATCCTTCACCTATGGGTAGACAAGAAAAACATTTGAATCATCAACTCAACTCATCTTTACTCTGTTCTTCTTCTTCGTCTTTTTTGTGTGGTGGTGTATCACAGTGCAGAATTAATGGTCCCATAAAAAACCCTATAAAGTTTGACCGTGAAACCCGACATTTCTTCTAGAGGTCAGTTCTTTCATATCCTTGGACTTACAATATTCAAACTTGGATAGGAGTGGATTGACTAATGATGAATTGGAATATTGGGTACTTATGAAGGTCAAGGTCAAGGACATAGACCTTGGAGGTGTCAACTTTGTATTTTGGCAATATCTTTCACTTTTTTTTCAGCTACAGGCTTCAAAGTTGGCAGATTGGTAGACTGCGTCAATGTCATGTGTGGTGCAAAGTATTGATTACCCTAATGATCTTGACCTTGACTTTTGAACTTCTCTTTTTTACCTGTGGCTGTAGTTTGGACACCATTGGGTTTACACCCACTAAACCATATTGGCATATATAGTCGTGATCACCATGATCTAAGGAATGCAGTTGGATACATTTAAAAGCCACTTGACCTTGAACTTTACATTTGATCTTGAAGCTGTTACATGATGACGGTCTGTCCGGATAAAAGTGCCCATAATTTCAAAACCGTTGGCGTTAGACCCATATAACCATATATATTCATGATCATCATCACTGCGGAAACCCAGTGGAAGACATTTTGAAGGGGCTAAAGTGAGAGCTGAAGGGGCTCTGAAAACAAATGCTCATAATTTCAAAACCGTTGGCATTAGACCACAATAACCATATATTCGTGATTGATCGTCATTAACAGGAGAATGCAGTGGAAGACATTTTGAAGGCGCCAATAGCACAGTGAGAGTGAGAGCTGAAGGGGCTCCGTAAACATGGACTACAATGGGAGACATTTTGAAGTGCTATCCTGGCAACTGCTATTCTAAAGACCTGTGCCGGGGAAAAGCTGCCGCAAAGCGAAGCAAGCGCAGGGTGTAGCAATTGCGGGGCGTAGCTGCTAGTATTTACAAAAGTACCCAGGCACAATCTCCCACATCTAAAATCCTGAGTTATGCCCCCTCCCAACTCCCTCTACGGTTCTCTATAGTCCACGAATTGTACTCAAAACTACTTTCAAACTGGTCCTATATTTATATTTAGGCCTACGTAGTCTGATGGATATTGCTTTTGGTCCGTCTGCCCATCTGTCTGTCTGTCTGTCTGTCTGTAATGCAATTATGTCAAGAATTCCTGAAGATTTCAATAAAAACTGGGTACATATTATTTTAAAGTATAGGGACTAAGTGGGTCACATTTTTAAAATGAAGCAAATCACTAATGTCAATTCAGGGCCGGACCTACGGGGTGGGGGGGGGGGGGGGGGGGTTGGAGGGGGGGGGGCGCTTAGCCCCCACCCTTTTTCCAACGAAAATTCATGTCGCCGAGCGGCAGCTAAATTTCCTTGCGGGCTATGCCTAGCACTCATCAGCACCACCAGTTGATAGGTACTTAATGGTTCAAAACATGTTTCAAAAGGGGTATGAACTGTAATGGCATTAGTCCTTTATTTCATGCCCAGATTGCACTATTTTGCTTCTAAAAAAAAAAAAAATTAATTAATCCGGGGGAGCATGCCCCCGGAACCCCCTAGGGGTCTTGGTGCTTCGCACCTTCGATGAATTAGCCCCCACTCCTTAAAAACTTAGGTCCGGCCTGACTCATTCTGATGCAAGAATTGTTTTAGTAAAACAAGTAATCTAGTAATAATCTACACTATTTTAAAAAAATAGTGTAGATAGTGCAATCACTATTTTTTTTAAGTGACATTGTGTATACGTCATAGCTAAAAATAGTAACAAACTGCATTAATTCCCTTTACATTTCTATCCTACGTTAATGGTCGACTTAGGACGCTCATTCTACCGCCAGGGGGCAATCAAGCCAGTATGGACTTCATATTTTTAGTTGGGGGTAATGAGAGTCCTCTCCTCCCTCCCTCCCTCCCTCCCTCTCTCTCTCTCTCTCTCTCTCTCTCTCTCTCTCTCTCTCTCTCTCCCTCTCTCTCTGTCTCTCTCCAATGATGGAGGATGTAATGGAGTATAATAGTGAAGTTGTATTACTTGGGGATTTTAACATTGATCTGCTTAAACCTTGTAACACATGGAAAAGAATTATTGATTCATACAATCTAACACAACTTGTAACTAATCCTACCCGAAAAACGTTAACATCCGAAACATTGATCGATCACATTTATGTCACAAATACAACTTACATTATAGAAACATCAGTACCTACTTTTGGTTTAAGTGATCACTTTCCAGTTTGCTTACCCTAGCATAAAAAGGGTATCAACATTCCTAAGTGTAACCATAAATATATTTTGCATAGAAATTATAATAATTTCAACCCCGATCTTTTTTTGTTTGATTTGAGTAATGTAAACTTCGCAGAAGTGTATCAACATCGTAACCCAGATGATGCTTTAAATGCCTGGTACATTGCTTTCCTTGGAGTATTTGATAAACATGCACCTACCAGAAAGAAAAGAATAAAGCTCACGGCTGAAAAAACACCATGGCTTACTGACGAAGTAAACACAGCACGCAAAAACCGTGATCTGATGTTTCAGCAATCAGGAAAGGATGAAAAATTCAAGAAAGAACGAAACAAAGTAAACACAATGAAAAGATCAGCTGAGAAAAAATATTTCAGTGAGCTTATTGCTTCTAAATCCAATTCAAAGTCCATATGGAAAGCAGTGAATAACCTATCCGGCAAAAGCAAATCATCTATGAATACTCCATCAACCTATTTATCTGTTCATGACTTTAATGATCATTTCTCTTCTGTCGCTAATAAGATTATCAAAGAAAATAACACTAAACAAAATGATCTTATTTTGCTCACGGAATTCTGTGAATCGAAAAATGTTAAATCCTGTCTTACTTTTGAGTTTATCAGTGTACACGAAGTTTACTTGGAATTATGTTCATTAAGCCAGTCTAAAGCACGTGGCTTGGATGATATAGATAGTAGAATTCTTAAAATTGCAGCACCAATTATTGCTGAACATTTGACATATATCTATAATTTGTCCATTGAAAAATTTTACTTT
>CM065713.1:7367291-7369791 GCA_017654935.2 Phymorhynchus buccinoides
GCCATATTATGGGAGCCCGCCATCTCAGTCACTAACTTTGTTTGAAAAATGCAAGATCGATGCTGCGTATTTGGCTGTTCCAATTCGAAACTTATCTAAACTGTATTTATAACATCTGGATGTTTTCTTTACACGTTTAGATAACATTTTCACTTTGTTTACACACAAATAAGGACTAAGATGGCGACACTTCCGTTGGAAGGGTCGAGATGCGCACGCAGGTGGGTTGGAGCCATAGAGATAGGGATCGACCAGAAAAGGATAGGGGAAGACGGGGTAAAAAGCGCATGGGCGGCTAAGAATCCCACCCCAATTATCTCATGAAATAAAGAAATTTCAGTCAAATTTGCCCATGAGACGAATGCTAGACATTAACGCTCGTCTCATGGGCAAACTGAGACTGAAATTTGCTTCATTTCATGAGATAATTGGGGTGGGCTTCTTACCCGCCCATGCGCTTTTTACCCCGTCTTCCCCTAGGGTTGGAAATGAGGTAAGGGATACTATAAACAAACAAAGCAAATGATTTTAACAAATTTCATCACCAAAGCAATTGAAGGAAACTTTCTGGATGTGAGAACAAAGGCACAAGTTAAGTGTTCATCCGACTGTTGTGGTTAGGGTTAGAACTTACGGTCGGGGATAGGGCTATGATTAGGACTACATCTCGAAAAGAACAGAAAAACGATGAGCAAACTTCGATTGTGCGATAAATATTGAAACTTACACCTTCGTCAGGCGCAAAAAGAAAAATTGCTTCTGCTGGTCTATCTGATCTCTGGCAAACGACCTCTGTTTAGACGCATGTAAAAAAACCCACCCCCCTTACCTTTGTTTCTGACGAGCCAAGCACATGTGAATGAATTTTGGTGTTTTACGTCCTCTCGACCCGGGAAGGCACATATGGGACATGCCAAGCACATGTGAAGGTTCAGAGTTGAACATGTACGACTTTTCTTTCGCTGCTGGTCAGCTCTTTTGTGTAACTAAAGGCCCAAGTACTATTGTGTCCGAGAGTAGTGTGTAGCGGAGTGACCATAGCCTGTGTATGCAGATACAGATAGATACACAGGCTCTGGAGTGACTTTCTCACTTTTAGGGCAATCGTAAAGTTGGGCACCCACATCACATTCTTGCGCAGGTCAGACAAATGGAGAAAGAGTCAGAGCTACACAAGAACTTACAAGCTCAAAACGGGAAATGCAGTGTCGCTACTTTCAACCACAATTTCTCATCAAAAGTGTGTGTGTGTGTGTGTGTGTGTGTGTGTGCGTGCGTGTGTGTGTGCGCGTGCGCGTGCGTGCGTGCGTGCGCGCGCGAGTGTGCGTGTGTGTGGTGTGTGTGTGTGTGTGTGTGTGTGTGTGTGTGTGTGTGTGTGTGATATTAGATGTCAGTTTATTTCCCGAAAATTTACATGTGTCAAGTCCGTATTTAACTATTGTCGTTTGCTCTGTGGTGGTAAAAAGGTGTTATTAAATTTAGCTACATTTTTAAGGTTTTGTAAAGTTGTGTGACATTTTGGTGTGTTAATTATATTAGAGTTATCTTTTGTAACCGTTTTAAAATTGTTGCATTTGTATTTGCTTGATTTGCTTCAAGTCCTCCAAAAGGGGTCAACGGATTTAACAATCTTTGAATCTTGTGTGTGTGTGTGTGTGTGTGTGTGTGTGTGTGTGTGTGTGTGTGTGTGTGTGTGTGTGTGTGTGCTTCATTTCAGGACTAACCGCCTGGAACAAGCTTCCTCTTTCCCTCCGTCAGCGACCGACCCTCTCTGCTTTCAAATCAAACCTCAAAACCCACCTGTTTCCCCGTCATTGAAGCTCTTTCTTTCTTTCCCTCCTCTTTCTTGCCTTTAGGACCATTTCTCAAACGTGTGTGTGTTCTTTTCTTGTTCCTCTTTGTTTAAATGCGTTATGAATGTTCAACGTGTGTGTGCGCTTCGATTTGATTTTTATCAAGATTTAGTGCCGTATAAACATACTATATGTTGTTGTTGTTGTAGTTGTGTGTGTGTGTGTGTGTGTGTGTGTGTGTGTGTGTGTGTGTGTGTGTGTGTGTGTGTGTGTGTGTGTGCGTGCGTGCGTGCGTGCGTGTGCGTGTGCGTGCGTGCGTGTGCGCGTGTGTGCGCGCGTGCGCGTGTGTGTGGTGTACGTAAGAAACATATTCATTGCTTCATGATGATTTTGCTGGTGTATAATTTGTAAATCAGCACATTATTTTCTTTTCTTCTTTTCAGAACACAAAACAAATCGTAAAGTTAAAGTTAGAGTAATTGAGTTTGTTTCTTAGGTTCACAAAACCCTACATACATTGGATACAAAAAAGTTTTATCAAAGCAAATTATATATAATATACATAAGAGGAAAGCTTAATGGTGTGTTTGTTTTTTCTTCTTCAACTTTTGATCGTTTATATATATATATATATAGATTGCTTTGATAAAGCTTTTCTGTGTCCAATGTCTTTATTTGTGAACCTCAGAAACAAAACCAGTTAACGT
>CM065713.1:7372291-7397291 GCA_017654935.2 Phymorhynchus buccinoides
TAGACAGTGATCCAAAAATTGCCCTGTTAAAGTACATCCATGATTAGTGCATCAATATGGATGCTAAAAACCGCCACAGCAATTGCCAAACTCTAACCAAAAGGAAGGACGCATTGAGAGGCTGCAAGGCCTGGTCGTCCAAATACCTGACCTGACCTGACCTGACCTGGGGTATCCTACTTAGGACTGACACTGGTATTTTCTCTCATTCTTCTTCTTCTTGCATTATCGCGTCCTCCATTTGATGATTATGACGCTTAATTAGTACGTATAAGGGGTGGTTCCAACTAAACAGTTGACTTGCTTGGAAGCCTTGTTGCCCAGATGATCAGCTCAGTGAGATTGGCAACGCCGGGAGGGGGGGGGGGGCTCGCTCGAGAGAGGGGGGAGGGGCATAATTTGAGAGAGGCCTGGACAGGTGGAGGGAGGGGCCGGGGGGGGGGGGGGATTGAGGTAAAGGGAAGGTGAGGACAGGGTGAGGAGGAGGGGAGGAGGTTCAGATTTTGGGATTTGAATCCATCCACCGATGCTGATGATATTGCCTCAGGTGGAAGAGACTTGTCGCATGAAAATAGGTAGCTCGTAAAAATAAGTAGCTCGCTACCTATGACAGTGTGTATTTGCGACATTGAGCATGAACCACAAATTTCACTTTTTTCTAGGGTTAGGGATAGGGTTAAGGTTAGGGTTAGGGTTAGTTAAATGGCTAAAGTACAGAAAAAGTGAAATTTGTGGTTGTCGCAAATACAGACTCTCATAGTAGCGAGCTACTTATTTTTACGAGCTACCTATTTTCATGCAACACCACTCACTCACAGCCCTGGGAAAGAAAACATAAGCATACTTACTAATCAATGACTAAACATTAATGGTAAACCATCAAACTTTAAAGCGATCAGCTTTAATCGATTGTTTTATTTGTTGGCATTTTACTTCCCTATTGGGAAGTTTCCTAAGAAAAGATAATTTTCATCCGTCTACAAAAAATTACCCACATTGCATTTTCTCTTCCGCTTTCCATCACGCTGTAAAGGTACGTTCTAAAAACATGTGCTCGATTTTCAATGGTTTCTCCCGTTTTTCGGCGTATTTGAGCAAGCATTTTGGTATCAAATAATTTGTTTAGTACTGCGCCATGAATTGAGTTGTAAACTGAGAGGAGCCCGTAAAATCCTTTGTCAGTTTTTATTCGCTAAATCGGTACAACACTACACTCAGTACAGTCGTCGGCTTGGGCCTTTCCGGAAATTATGAAACTGAAAGGATAGTATAGTGTGGGACTGGCTCAAGCCTAAGCCTCGCGGCTTATAAACGTCCCTTCATTGATACTGTTTTGTTTGCATAAGCATGCCTTTTAAAATTATGATTGTAATCCAATCATCATGTTCAAAAAATAGTTGACTAAAATTTTCATCTTTCATTCTTTGTCAAGGACTGAAGGAGATTTTTGAAGGTATTTAGTGTTGGTACTCTTTTTAGGTTAGGTGTTAGTAAATTCCAGAGGTTAGCAACTCGATTACTAAAAGTAAAACAATGTTTAACCCTTGGGTAAATTGTATTTTTCCGTTATTGCCTTTCTTACCATACATAAAGCTGTATTTTAGGAACATTTTTAGCTAATAACCTTTTTGGAATACTAACCCTAACCCTAACCCTAGCCCTAACCCTAACCCTACCCCCCACCGTATAAGACTGAAAAACGCAACGAACCACAACTGTGACAAATCGCGGTGTACTGCAGTACATAGTGGGGGGTAGGGTTAGGTTTAGGGGTTTAACGCTTGATCAATCGAACCGATAATCGATCCTGAGTACCGAGTGATGGGAAGTAACTCCGAACGTCACACCAAATCTTTTATCTCAAAAAATCACCCAGAATAAAGTCGAACTCACATTTAATTTATGAAAGATGCACAGGGTTCATAGGGGCCTTACCAGTCCTTATAACAATATAAGTCTTGACAAATTGAAATCTCCAAGTAAGGCCTTACAAGTGCTTACATTCACTTCAAGGTCCTTACAAGTCCTGACAGCTGCCAAAAACTGCCCTGAGCAGCAAAACCATACTCAAAATAGATCACAGAAGCAGCAATTTTACACTTGAGAAACATCGCTCTGCACCTACTTCACCTTACCTACCTCCCCCACCTTCCCGTTTCAACTGACCGCTTAGCAGACGAACGATGCACCCTCAGTTGTCAAGAGAAATTGGACTGAAATCTCGTTCTTTATCCTGGTGTCGTTTTGCGAGAAAACTTGTATATCTGTGTCAGCCATAGTTTTTCTATCGGCTTAGACATTGTTCACAATGCTGGGAAAGTGTTCCTTTCAAGATCGTTGGCTAAAGTAAAAGATGGAGATTATCCTTACGCCTACAGGTCCTTACAAGGTCCTTACTTGGAGATAGCTGAAAGCCCTGGGAGCCCTAGCAATGATGATATTTTCATTCGAAAGCTAACACAATGTCACACAACAAACCATGAATTAGAAGAAAAAAATCCGTAATGGCGCTCCGAGTATCACGCCGAGTCAATACTGCGCACGTCAGGATGAAAAAAAATAAAAATTTGGGGTCACTTCGAAAAAAAATCCGTTCAAAAAGACTAGTGGGTGCTTTACCTTGCTGTAAGAACCAAAAACGGACCACTGAGAGTCAGGAAAAGGAAGCACTAACTTAGTATATATTGCATTGTGGGTAGGGAGAAAGTGAAAGTGAACGTACTAGACCTGACGTTCAGCGGGCGCATACAGGCTGCATGGGTTGACAAAATTCGGGCAGCTTCGGCATTTGTAGTAGAGAGGGTTAAGAAACGAAAGCTGTCTCTACATGCTCTGATTTTAATAGTAAGACTAAGAGTAAAAAAAACTAAAAAATTGGCTTAGGGGGCTCCGCTCCCTGACCCCCCGGGGTCAAACGACTCAGTCCTTTGACCTCACCTAGGCAGCCTGCCAGAACCCCTGCGGCCTTCCTGCTTTTCATTTTGTCCAGGTTTCACCCTTGGAAATGTTCAATTTAGGTTGTATACAATCAACAATGTTTAGTTATAAGAAATTTAATTGTTCTTTGTATAGCTGTTAGAATACATACAGTCACTCTACATTATTATAATGATGTTTTGTCTTGCAGATGGGTATCTCAGTGAAAGACGTCAACCAGCATGAGTTCACCAAGGCCCTGGCTGCCTTCCTCAAGAAGTAAGAAAACCACATCAGTCAGATACTAAACCATGGATCCTGTTTCGTGGGTGAAAGTATTTAACTCTTCTTCTACCAAGTATTACTTAGACTGTTTACTGTTGCGCACCAAGTAATTTTTGCCGCTGCACTGATTTTCGCACACACTCACTTTCAAAATTCATTAAAAAAAAATACTCGCTCGAATCATCACAAAAATTACCTGTGTCGATCTGCTTCTGCAAACCAAGATCGTTTCAACACTTTTGATGCTCTTTCTTATTCGCCTAAGTTCAGATTCTGCCACTTCTTCCACAGTAAATGCTTCGTCGTCACTGTCGCCATCTTGTAGAGGTTCACCTCAAAAGTCGTCAGTTTCCATTGTCGAAAACGCGACGAAAATCGATTGAAAATTACAAAATTTAGCCTACAAATGAAGATGGCGGAAGATTGTGCTTTCCCAGAGCGAACTGCGCATGTCACAGAAGTAAAGGATGTGATGTCACTTCATATAAATAGCGCAAAGGAGGACACCGGGGTTTCCCTAGTATCTGGCGGTCAAACCCGGCCATGCCTAGCAACAGTATACAGTAAACCGGGCAGTTCAAACCGCCGACGGCAGCAGAAGAGTTAAGGCTTACTCCTAAAATCAGCATTGAAAAAAGCAAATCTGATAGAAAAAGTCTTCAGGATTGGCCAACTTGAAGAACACAAGCTCTGCCCCTGTACCCTGCTGGGGCCATGGGTCCCTGGACCCCTGCCTTTCAGGTTTTTTTTTTCATTTTGGGAAGTTGCACCCATAATTATGTGTTCTTCTAAAGTGTGTACAATTACTTCTATATAAAGAAGTTGGTCACCACCACAGAAGAAGAAGAACTTGTCATGCCAAAAGTATCGCCTTATAATCCGTAAAATACGGTATAAGAAGCAAACTATTGTACATGCCCAGTTTGTTTTCTGCTTTTCTCAAAAACAGTTGTCACATATGCTGATTGTTGTGATGGGTATGTTTCAGGTCGGGCAAACTGAAGGTCCCTGAGTGGGCGGACATTGTCAAACTGGGGCAGTTCAACGAACTGGCTCCCTACGACGAGGACTGGTTCTACACCAGGGCAGGTACAGAGTACTGCACCGTTTTCTACTTTATCGTGTGTTCTTTTATCGCTACATTGCAGTGGAGCAAGACGGTCAAAGCCGTCAAAATATGTCGGGGGGGAAAAAACCTCCGATGTGACTCCAAAAGATGGGAAAATTTGATGTGTGTTCAGCGTCAAATGGTTTGTAACCCAAAAAATGTAGAAAATAACCAGCAAAATTTGATGTTTTGTGTTCCAGCGTCAAATGGTTTGTAACCCAAAAAATGTAGAAAATAACCAGCAAAATTTGATGTTTTGTGTTCCAGCGTCAAATGGTTTGTAACCCAAAAAATGTAGAAAATAACGAGCAAAATTTGATGTTTTGTGTTCCAGCGTCAAATGGTTTGTAACCCAAAAAATGTAGAAAATAACGAGCAAAATTTGATGTGTGTTCAGCGTCAAATGGTTTGTAACCCAAAAAAATGTAGAAAATAACAAGCAAAATTTGATGTGTGTTCAGCGTCAAATGGTTTGTAACCCAAAAAATGTAGAAAATAACGAGCAAAATTTGATGTGTGTTCAGCGTCAAATGGTTTGTAACCCAAAAAATGTAGAAAATAACAAGCAAAATTTGATGTGTGTTCAGCGTCAAATGGTTTGTAACCCAAAAAATGTAGAAAATAACGAGCAAAATTTGATGTGTGTTCAGCGTCAAATGGTTTGTAACCCAAAAAAATGTAGAAAATAACAAGCAAAATTTGATGTGTGTTCAGCGTCAAATGGTTTGTAACCCAAAAAAATGTAGAAAATAACAAGCAAAATTTGATGTGTGTTCAGCGTCAAATGGTTTGTAACCCAAAAAAATGTAGAAAATAACAAGCAAAATTTGATGTGTGTTCAGCGTCAAATGGTTTGTAACCCAAAAAAATGTAGAAAATAACAAGCAAAATTTGATGTGTGTTCAGCGTCAAATGGTTTGTAACCCAAAAAATGTAGAAAATAACAAGCAAAATTTGATGTGTGTTCAGCGTCAAATGGTTTGTAACCCAAAAAAATGTAGAAAATAACAAGCAAAATTTGATGTGTGTTCAGCGTCAAATGGTTTGTAACCCAAAAAAATGTAGAAAATAACAAGCAAAATTTGATGTTTTGTGTTCCAGCGTCAAATGGTTTGTAACCCAAAAAATGTAGAAAATAACAAGCAAAATTTGATGTGTGTTCAGCGTCAAATGGTTTGTAACCCAAAAAATGTAGAAAATAACAAGCAAAATTTGATGTGTGTTCAGCGTCAAATGGTTTGTAACCCAAAAAATGTAGAAAATAACAAGCAAAATTTGATGTGTGTTCAGCGTCAAATGGTTTGTAACCCAAAAAAATGTAGAAAATAACAAGCAAAATTTGATGTTTTGTGTTCCAGCGTCAAATGGTTTGTAACCCAAAAAAATGTAGAAAATAACAAGCAAAATTTGATGTGTTCAGCGTCAAATGGTTTGTAACCCCAAAAAATGTAGAAAATAACAAGCAAAATTTGATGTGTGTTCAGCGTCAAATGGTTTGTAACCCAAAAAAATGTAGAAAATAACAAGCAAAATTTGATGTGTGTTCAGCGTCAAATGGTTTGTAACCCCAAAAAATGTAGAAAATAACAAGCAAAATTTGATGTTTTGTGTTCCAGCGTCAAATGGTTTGTAACCCAAAAAAATGTAGAAAATAACAAGGAAAATTTGATGTTTTGTGTTCCAGCGTCAAATGGTTTGTAACCCAAAAAAATGTAGAAAATAACCAGCAAAATTTGATGTTTTGTGTTCCAGCGTCAAATGGTTTGTAGCTAAAAAATGTAGAAAATAACAAACAAACTTGGATGTTTTGTGTTCCAGCCTCCACCTGCAGACACCTGTACATCCGTTCCCCTGTCGGCGTTGGGGCCTTCACCAAGATCTACGGCTGTGAGTTCGCTCAGAGAAATCCTTGGGCTCAAGGCTGTGTTACTGTCAGACTAAAGCCCCCCACCCCCCCAAAATGTGGTTAACCCTTTCTCCGCCAGCCATTTTTTCACCCCCAAAAATGCCATCAAACTTAACTGGGTAGAAAAAGAAAAATTATATGCAATAACGGGAATGAATGAATCTTTAATTTAATGTCTTTTCACATAGATCGTTATTTTAGACAGCATGCAAACATTTTTTTTGGGAAAAAAAAGAAGGTAAAATAACATGCATAAGAACGACATATTAAAAAAAGTAAAGAAAACCTCTACAGTAGTCTTCCAATAGTTGAGGAACAGCATTGCTTTTGCAATTACAGTAATGTCAATTTCTGCGTCATTTAAAATATCCTTGGTATTATCATACTTACGAAAAAAAAGTCCATATTGATCATTCGATATTTAGAGAGCAATACTGGGCATTCTAATAGTAAGTGATGAATTGCAGTGTTGATTCTAGAGCGCGGTCTTGCGGGATTCCCGCATTTTTTCACCCTAGGACGCATAAAATCGCGAACAGTGCGGCCCAACTCACGCACAAAAATAAAAACGAACGCACTTTTACTTAGCGAGTGCGTAGTCGCGGCTGCTGTGTGTATATCCTTCTCAAGACTGAGTGAAACCGAGCATCCTTTCTGTCCTCGTTTCTGATTGGCCGATGACTCTGGCTTTGTCCAATCACACAAATTTTCACTCAGGAGCACATATTTTCAGTCCGCCATTTTTGTTTTGGGGCACACTATCGAGTTCAATGCTACAGCCGGCGATTCTCGTTCTGTTGTAGGGCCTCTGAAGGCGTAGTGAGCAAAGAAAACAAAGCAAACTTGTTTTATTTTGTGGTTTCGTGGCCTATCAACGAAGGATATTTGTACAACTAAGAATACACTCAATGGGTCAGGAAGTGAAACGGAACTCGCGATGCCGACAGATGTGTCATTACTGTCGACCAGAACCGGATTGGAACTTCTTGAAACTGCCTTGCCCAGCGAACTGGAAAGACGCGAAAAACAGTTTTTCCAAAGGCTTGGTTGTGTTTCAAGGAAGAGGGCGAGGGCGATAACATCCACGATGAGAGCTTTGACGCCCCCCCCCCCCCCCCCCCCCCCCCCCCCCCCCCCCCCCCCCCCCCCCCCCCCCCCCCCCCCCCCCCCCCCCCCCCCCCCCCCCCCCCCCCCCCCCCCCCCCCCCCCCCCCCCCCCCCCCCCCCCCCCCCCCCCCCCCCCCCCCCCCCCCCCCCCCCCCCCCCCCCCCCCCCCCCCCCCCCCCCCCCCCCCCCCCCCCCCCCCCCCCCCCCCCCCCCCCCCCCCCCCCCCCCCCCCCCCCCCCCCCCCCCCCCCCCCCCCCCCCCCCCCCCCCCCCCCCCCCCCCCCCCCCCCCCCCCCCCCCCCCCCCCCCCCCCCCCCCCCCCCCCCCCCCCCCCCCCCCCCCCCCCCCCCCCCCCCCCCCCCCCCCCCCCCCCCCCCCCCCCCCCCCCCCCCCCCCCCCCCCCCCCCCCCCCCCCCCCCCCCCCCCCCCCCCCCCCCCCCCCCCCCCCCCCCCCCCCCCCCCCCCCCCCCCCCCCCCCCCCCCCCCCCCCCCCCCCCCCCCCCCCCCCCCCCCCCCCCCCCCCCCCCCCCCCCCCCCCCCCCCCCCCCCCCCCCCCCCCCCCCCCCCCCCCCCCCCCCCCCCCCCCCCCCCCCCCCCCCCCCCCCCCCCCCCCCCCCCCCCCCCCCCCCCCCCCCCCCCCCCCCCCCCCCCCCCCCCCCCCCCCCCCCCCCCCCCCCCCCCCCCCCCCCCCCCCCCCCCCCCCCCCCCCCCCCCCCCCCCCCCCCCCCCCCCCCCCCCCCCCCCCCCCCCCCCCCCCCCCCCCCCCCCCCCCCCCCCCCCCCCCCCCCCCCCCCCCCCCCCCCCCCCCCCCCCCCCCCCCCCCCCCCCCCCCCCCCCCCCCCCCCCCCCCCCCCCCCCCCCCCCCCCCCCCCCCCCCCCCCCCCCCCCCCCCCCCCCCCCCCCCCCCCCCCCCCCCCCCCCCCCCCCCCCCCCCCCCCCCCCCCCCCCCCCCCCCCCCCCCCCCCCCCCCCCCCCCCCCCCCCCCCCCCCCCCCCCCCCCCCCCCCCCCCCCCCCCCCCCCCCCCCCCCCCCCCCCCCCCCCCCCCCCCCCCCCCCCCCCCCCCCCCCCCCCCCCCCCCCCCCCCCCCCCCCCCCCCCCCCCCCCCCCCCCCCCCCCCCCCCCCCCCCCCCCCCCCCCCCCCCCCCCCCCCCCCCCCCCCCCCCCCCCCCCCCCCCCCCCCCCCCCCCCCCCCCCCCCCCCCCCCCCCCCCCCCCCCCCCCCCCCCCCCCCCCCCCCCCCCCCCCCCCCCCCCCCCCCCCCCCCCCCCCCCCCCCCCCCCCCCCCCCCCCCCCCCCCCCCCCCCCCCCCCCCCCCCCCCCCCCCCCCCCCCCCCCCCCCCCCCCCCCCCCCCCCCCCCCCCCCCCCCCCCCCCCCCCCCCCCCCCCCCCCCCCCCCCCCCCCCCCCCCCCCCCCCCCCCCCCCCCCCCCCCCCCCCCCCCCCCCCCCCCCCCCCCCCCCCCCCCCCCCCCCCCCCCCCCCCCCCCCCCCCCCCCCCCGATCACTGAATCAGCGAAAGTCACAACTCGAACTCGAAGAATCTTGAGTGCGGCATTTAAACGCGGCAGTAGTGAAGTGAGAACTTCGGCCTGAGCACATGCACACGCACTCTCTCTCTCTCTCTCTCTCTCTCTCTCTCTCTCTCTCTCTCTCTCTCTCTCTCTCTCTCTCTCTCTCTCTCTCTCTCTCCCACACACACACACACACACAGACAATAATAACACAGGTTCTCTCTGTTTAAATGTTCTCACCCTTCTTCCTCCCTCTCTCACTCACTTTTTTCTCGTTCATTGTGTCTTAGTAACTATTAGTTTAAAGTTACTGTCTCACTTTAAAAAAAAAAAATTCATGTCTATTTTTTGGTCCTTGTCCCACCACACACACACTCATTCTCATTCTAGTCTCTTTCTCTCCTGCCCCCCCCCCCCCAACTTCCAAGTCAACTCTCTCATTTAGAATCGATATGCAGCTAGAAAGTTTGCAAGACCAAGTAAGTTTGTAAGGTTGAACTAGTTTCCCCCCCCCCCCCCCCCCCCCCCCCCCCCCCCCCCCCCCCCCCCCCCCCCCCCCCCCCCCCCCCCCCCCCCCCCCCCCCCCCCCCCCCCCCCCCCCCCCCCCCCCCCCCCCCCCCCCCCCCCCCCCCCCCCCCCCCCCCCCCCCCCCCCCCCCCCCCCCCCCCCCCCCCCCCCCCCCCCCCCCCCCCCCCCCCCCCCCCCCCCCCCCCCCCCCCCCCCCCCCCCCCCCCCCCCCCCCCCCCCCCCCCCCCCCCCCCCCCCCCCCCCCCCCCCCCCCCCCCCCCCCCCCCCCCCCCCCCCCCCCCCCCCCCCCCCCCCCCCCCCCCCCCCCCCCCCCCCCCCCCCCCCCCCCCCCCCCCCCCCCCCCCCCCCCCCCCCCCCCCCCCCCCCCCCCCCCCCCCCCCCCCCCCCCCCCCCCCCCCCCCCCCCCCCCCCCCCCCCCCCCCCCCCCCCCCCCCCCCCCCCCCCCCCCCCCCCCCCCCCCCCCCCCCCCCCCCCCCCCCCCCCCCCCCCCCCCCCCCCCCCCCCCCCCCCCCCCCCCCCCCCCCCCCCCCCCCCCCCCCCCCCCCCCCCCCCCCCCCCCCCCCCCCCCCCCCCCCCCCCCCCCCCCCCCCCCCCCCCCCCCCCCCCCCCCCCCCCCCCCCCCCCCCCCCCCCCCCCCCCCCCCCCCCCCCCCCCCCCCCCCCCCCCCCCCCCCCCCCCCCCCCCCCCCCCCCCCCCCCCCCCCCCCCCCCCCCCCCCCCCCCCCCCCCCCCCCCCCCCCCCCCCCCCCCCCCCCCCCCCCCCCCCCCCCCCCCCCCCCCCCCCCCCCCCCCCCCCCCCCCCCCCCCCCCCCCCCCCCCCCCCCCCCCCCCCCCCCCCCCCCCCCCCCCCCCCCCCCCCCCCCCCCCCCCCCCCCCCCCCCCCCCCCCCCCCCCCCCCCCCCCCCCCCCCCCCCCCCCCCCCCCCCCCCCCCCCCCCCCCCCCCCCCCCCCCCCCCCCCCCCCCCCCCCCCCCCCCCCTTTCATACATTTTAAAAGCCCCCCCCCCCCCCCCCCCCCCCCCCCCCCCCCCCCCCCCCCCCCCCCCCCCCCCCCCCCCCCCCCCCCCCCCCCCCCCCCCCCCCCCCCCCCCCCCCCCCCCCCCCCCCCCCCCCCCCCCCCCCCCCCCCCCCCCCCCCCCCCCCCCCCCCCCCCCCCCCCCCCCCCCCCCCCCCCCCCCCCCCCCCCCCCCCCCCCCCCCCCCCCCCCCCCCCCCCCCCCCCCCCCCCCCCCCCCCCCCCCCCCCCCCCCCCCCCCCCCCCCCCCCCCCCCCCCCCCCCCCCCCCCCCCCCCCCCCCCCCCCCCCCCCCCCCCCCCCCCCCCCCCCCCCCCCCCCCCCCCCCCCCCCCCCCCCCCCCCCCCCCCCCCCCCCCCCCCCCCCCCCCCCCCCCCCCCCCCCCCCCCCCCCCCCCCCCCCCCCCCCCCCCCCCCCCCCCCCCCCCCCCCCCCCCCCCCCCCCCCCCCCCCCCCCCCCCCCCCCCCCCCCCCCCCCCCCCCCCAAAAGCAATACTAACATTTTTAAACGTTTTAGCGTCCCCCCCCCCCCCCCCCCCCCCCCCCCCCCCCCCCCCCCCCCCCCCCCCCCCCCCCCCCCCCCCCCCCCCCCCCCCCCCCCCCCCCCCCCCCCCCCCCCCCCCCCCCCCCCCCCCCCCCCCCCCCCCCCCCCCCCCCCCCCCCCCCCCCCCCCCCCCCCCCCCCCCCCCCCCCCCCCCCCCCCCCCCCCCCCCCCCCCCCCCCCCCCCCCCCCCCCCCCCCCCCCCCCCCCCCCCCCCCCCCCCCCCCCCCCCCCCCCCCCCCCCCCCCCCCCCCCCCCCCCCCCCCCCCCCCCCCCCCCCCCCCCCCCCCCCCCCCCCCCCCCCCCCCCCCCCCCCCCCCCCCCCCCCCCCCCCCCCCCCCCCCCCCCCCCCCCCCCCCCCCCCCCCCCCCCCCCCCCCCCCCCCCCCCCCCCCCCCCCCCCCCCCCCCCCCCGCCCCCCCCCCCCCCCCCCCCCCCCCCCCCCCCCCCCCCCCCCCCCCCCCCCCCCCCCCCCCCCCCAACATACAATTTAGTTAATATGCCACCTTTTTTGTTAGCTAGGGGAGCCCAGGGGCTCCCTTTTTCCAATCTAGGGAGCCCTTGGGCTCCCTTTTGAAAAATCCTAGAATCAACACTGAATTGATAATTTATCACTACAAAGACAGTTAGTTTCCAAGTATTTAGTTTTCCATGAATTGAGTCGTATCTTGTACACTAAACTAACTATCGATCTACTGTGCATAAAAATGTTAGATCTAAAATCAGATGAGTTGATGTAAGTAGATTTTTCCAATAAACAGTAAATTTCATGTGTTGATAATGCCAGTTTCTCATTAGAAACCAAGTTAGAGTGATTAAAAGCCCCTCTTTTGGCAGCTCTATCAGCAACTTCATTCCAAAAGAGTCCACAATGAGATGGCACCCAGCAAAAATCAATACCAATAACTTGTAACTAAATACCTTCTTGATGCAATATTGGGAGTTTCTCTGTGACGTATGTAATATTAGGCCTATCCTTACCTCCCAAAATTAAGAAAAATAGGGTCTTTGGATTACAGTCCCTGATTTGATGCCTTTTAGTGCAGACCTGTTTACCATTCCAGTTTAGTCGGAATTATTCTGGAAATGTGCTAAAATTCCGGGTGAACGCTGAAAATTCTGGATTTCGAAAAAACCGTCTATTATTTGTTTCCGTTCGTAGGAAAAGACGCAAGGGTTGACCGAAACGTGTACCTAACACACTACGTCATCAGAAAAGGGGTTGTGATTGACGTCACATGCATTAAATGCTGCAATCTATTCTATCATCCTTACCATTCCACTACAAAGTGCATATCCGTAAGGCCACAGAAAAACAAGCCTGCCTTCCATGCTAGCTTGAAAGAAAGTGAGTAGTCTGCTTAACCGGAAGTTACGTGGATTGGGAGTTGTGGTAGTAAGACACTCTTGGTTTTATTTCTGTCTTCCAAGCTAATCTTGTACAAATATGCACTTTGTAGTGGAATGGTAAGTATATAGATAAAATAGATAGTAGAATTAATAAAAATTCCTCATTTTCATTGGTTAAAGGGGTGAAATAATGTTTTTATTTTGGTCGATCTATTTCGGTACTGAGCAAATGGCGGCTAGACTTTTACTGTCGATTCGAAGAGCTTTCCAGGCAGTTTTGTAATGGTAGAGATTGTAATTAGGGCTTGAAATGAGTCAATTTAGATTATATTATCACTGGAAAATACGATGATGTGAGAATTTTGAAGTTTTCAACGGAAAATGAAGTCAAAATTGATCGCGATGGCGCCGAGTTGCAACTTGGCATCCGCCGGTCTGCGGCCGGGTGATTTTTCTCTGTCCCATCGTGGACATTTCCAAGTATTTTGCTTTTTCCAGCTTGTTTTATACTAAAATTGACTAAGAATTAGTGACTGAATTTACTAATAAAACTTTTCTGGCAAAATTGAGCCAAGAAATCATCACAATATTGAAAATCGACGGCGATGTTCGCGGAAAGGAGAAGAACAAGAAACCGCTTTATCGCGAATCGTGTACAGATCATGTGAATTCCGGTTTTTGTTCTCAAATTCCGTTTTTTTTTGTGGCAAATTCCGGGTTTTCCATTATACGGGTAAACAGGTCTGTTAGTGACATGGGTTTTAAATCATTGTGGTGCAAAAATGCGACGTTGGTGGTGAAAGGGTTGAGGTAACATGGCCCCCCAAAAAATAGGGTAGGTAGGTAGGTTGGCCTCAACTTTTTTTATTTTTAGCACGAACGTGTAAGATGCAGACCTGTTTACCTTTACGATTTTGCCGTAATTTTTACGGGGAAAAAAGTCATTACGGCTACGAAAGAAAAGAAACAGGAAAATAAAATCCTAAACTCGGGGGGGGGGGGGGGGCGCCTTTGTATTCCCAAAGCGCTTTCAGCCAATAGACGATTTTCGGAAAGAACTAGGGGAGAGCACTTGGTGAAAATTAGAGTTGATTACCTCGACTTACTGGGTCAAAACCATGGCGGCATGGCAAGCTTGAAACCGCAGGATGCCCAGACCTGTTTACCCATACGATGTTGGTGTATTTTGTACGCCTGTTTGTCACGAATACGACCAATACGACATCTGGGAAAAAAATACGCCAACAAAAAATCTGACATCATTATTTTTCAAACGTGCATATAATGCTTCCACGAACATGCCACACTGACTCCTGACTGCTGTGCGTATAGCCAGGAACTACTTTTTGTGTGTCAATGTCTCCGATTGGCCAAGAGCACCAGTTTGTAGTTCTCGTTCGCGTGGTTTGGTGGCTGCCATTTTGTATTTTCAACTCGGCAAGCGTGCGCATGTTAAGAATGTGAAAAATATTCAAAATGTCTTAAGCATCCTGCTTCAGAAGGAGACAGTAGTTCTTGCTCAAAGTCCAAGCAAACCAAGCAGGATTTCCTAGAATAGTACAGTCGGTATCCTGGAATTGTGCCTTCCACTCTGGGGAAGACATTTGCGCACTGCAAGTACTGTAACAGAGATATTGACGTTTCTCTTATATAAAGATAATATGCTTTGTCTGCTGTGTTTCTCTATATTTCTTGGAATACTCCTCTTTTGGAAGAAATACTCTTTTTGAAATTCTGAATACACGTTTCGTGATTTAGGGGTAAACAGGTCTGGATGCGAATCAAGAACTTGCTAGCATGTTTTTAGCAAAATGAGGGGTGGCCAGGAGCCACAAACTGATAAAACTTGTAAACTGTGACATAAAAAATATAAATCGTGAAATGACATCAATTTTAGAATGACGCACTGCGTTCTACATGCTGTGTGTCTCCTCTAAGCACACGAAGCGAGGGCTGGGGATTTACCTGATGGTTGAGTAGCTTCCCCTGTTTGACCGATTGAATTAGGCGAGATCACTCCCACACCCACACCATGAAATTACTCCCATGAATTATTTGCGAATAATTCCTATTTCCCCGCCGTACGGTTGTCAGTCTGGATGGGAGAAAAATCTCCCTGATTTTGTCAGGGGTGCATGTGGGTATGCCTGAAGCCTGAATTCAGGCAGTTTGATGCTGCTTCAGGGCTCTTTAACCCTTTCACCGCCAACGTCGCATTTTAGCACCACAGTGATTTAACACCTATGTCACTAAAAGGCATCAAATTGGGGTCTATTATCCAAAGACCCTATTGTCTTAGTTTGGGGAAGTAAGGATAGATAGACCTTGTTTTAGATATGTCACAGAAGAATCCCCAATACTGCAGGTGGATTTTGTTCTCTACCCAGGTAAATTTAATGGACATTTTTGGCTGAAATATGGCTGGCGGTGAAAGGGTTAACATGATAGACAACCCCTATTCTACGACCCTCTGTTAAGCGACCACCTCTCATTTGAGACCGGATTTGTTGGCACAGATGCATTTTAGTTATGTAAACGACCTCTCTTAAACGACTTTCTCTAAACCGCGACTTACGACCGCCATTTTGTTGGTTTTTACGACCGTTGCTGTCGTCTGCATAGACTTCGAGCAAAGGGAAGCAACCACGGTCAAGGGCCTGAAAGCGGAGTCGCTTCCCTTGTTGTAGAAAAGATGGCAGAAAGCGTAGGAAAAGCACGAAAACCACTAACTTTGAAAAAGAAAACCACTGACTTTGGATGAGAGTGGAGGTGATTAAAAGAAATCGGCAAAGTAAAACTGTAATTTCGATTGCACAATCCTATGTTCAGTTGGAAAGACCCAAATCCAGTTTTAATACATCATTGTATGTGTGCATGAAGAAGAGAGTATGAACTGTGCTGAACTTTTTCTTTCTACGGCTGCCAGTGAAAACCTCCGTCATACGACCCCTCCAATTTACGACCGATTTTTCCGGACATTTTGGAAGTCTTAAAATAGAGGTTTGTCTGCATCATTCTTTTGTACATTGGGTTTCGGCAAGAAAGTTCAGGCAAAAGTTTTGGTCACTGCATGTACCTGTGTTTTATGAGCCTGTTGCTCTGTGTGTGTGTGTGTTTTACAGCCAAGAAGAGCAACGGCACGGCCCCCAGCCACAACTGCCGCGGCAACCGCTCTGTGGCCCGCAAAGTGCTGCAGGCTCTGGAGGGCTTGAAGCTGGTGGAAAAGGACCCCAACACTGGGTGAGAGAGAGACTGACAGAGAGAGGGGGAGAGAGAGACTGACATAGAGAGAGAGTGTGTGTGTGTGTGTGTGTGTGTGCAAAGTGCTGCAGGCACTGGAGGGCTTGAAGCTGGTGGAAAAGGACCCCAACACTGGGGGAGAGAGAGAGGGGGAGAGAGAGACTGACATAGAGAGAGAGTGTGTGTGTGCAAAGTGCTGCAGGCACTGGAGGGCTTGAAGCTGGTGGAAAAGGACCCCAACACTGGGTGAGAGAGAGAGAGAGACTGACACAGAGAAAAAGAGAGAGAGAGACTGACAGAGAGAGAGAGCATGTGTGTGTGTTTGAAGCTAGTGGGTGAGTGAGTGAGAGAGAGAGAGACTGAGACAGAGAGAGAGACTTGTGAGAGAGAGAGGGAGTGGGAGACAGTAAGTGAGTTAGAGAGAGAGGAGACTGAGAAAGGACCCCAACACTAGGTGAGAGAGAGATAGAGACTGACACAGAGCGAGAGAGGAGACTTGTGAGAGAGAGAGAGGGGGGAGAGAGTGTGTGTGTGTGTGAAGTGCTGCAGGCATTGGAGGGGTTGAAGCTGGTGGAAAAGGACCCCAACACTGGGTGAGAGAGAGAGAGAGAGACTGACACAGAGAGAGAGAGAGAGAGGGGAGACTGACACAGAGAGAGAGAGGGGAGACTGACAGAGAGAGAGAGAGGGGAGACTGACACAGAGAGAGAGGAGAGGGGGAGAGAGTGTGTGTGCGAAGTGCTGCAGGCATTGGAGGGGTTGAAGCTGGTGGAAAAGGACCCCAACACTGGGTGAGAGAGAGAGAGAGAGACTGACACAGAGAGAGAGAGAGAGGGGAGACTGACACAGAGAGAGAGGAGACGTGAGAGGGGGAGAGAGTTTGTGTGTGTGTGCAAAGTGCTGCAGGCATTGGAGGGGTTGAAGCTGGTGGAAAAGGACCCCAACACTGGGTGAGAGAGAGAGAGGAGACTTGTGAGAGAGAGAGGGGGAGAGAGTGTGTGCGAAGTGCTGCAGGCATTGGAGGGGTTGAAGCTGGTAGAAAAGGACCCCAACACTGGGTGAGAGAGAGACTGACAGAGAGAGAGAGAGAGGGGAGACTGACACAGAGAGAGAGAGAGGGGAGACTGACACAGAGAGAGAGGAGACTTGAGAGAGGGGGAGAGAGTGTGTGTGTGCGAAGTGCTGCGGGCATTGGAGGGGTTGAAGCTGGTAGAAAAGGACCCAAACACTGGGTGAGAGAGAGAGAGAGACTGACAGAGAGGGAGAGAGAGACTGACACAGAGAGAGAGAGAGAGGGAGAGGAGACTGACAGAGAGAGAGAGAGAGGAGACTGACACAGAGAGAGAGGGGGAGAGAGAGAGAGACTGACACAGAAAGAGAGAGGAGACGAGAGGGGGAGAAAGAGAGTGTGTGTGCAGACCTTGTTTACCATCCCGATTTTGCTGTAATTTTTGAACCCCTGCACCTTATTATAAGACAGTGACTGATAAAATCATAAGAAAATAATAGTAACAAAATCTGACTTTTGTCTTAAAGGGGCACCCTCAGACCTGTTTTTCCTTCGGTTTTGCCGGAATTATTCTGGAAATTTGCTAAAATTCTGGGTAAAATAGTAAATTCCGGGTGAACGCTGAAAATTCCGGGATTTCGAAAAACCGTCTATTATTTGTTTCCGTTCATATGAAAAGACGCTAGGGTTGACCGAAACCTAATGCAAATGGCGGCCAGGCTTTTACTGTCGATTCGAAGAGCTTTCCGGGCAGTTTTTTAATGGTAGAGATTGTAATTAGGGCTTGAAATGAGTCCGTTTAGATTATATTATCACTGGAAAATACGATGATGTGAGAATTTTGAACTTTTCAATAGAAAATGAAGTGAAAATTGATCACGATGGCGCCGAGTTGAATCAGTGTTTTATCGCAAATCGTGTACCGATGTGAATTCTTTTTTTTTTCCTTTCTCAAATTCTGGGTTTTTGTGTGGCAAATTCCAGGTTTTTCATTATTAGGGTAAACAGGTCTGCACCCTGACCGATGAGTTTTTGTAAGAAACACGTCGAGATCACCAGAAAAACACCCTTTACAGAGATTGCAACACTCACTTTGCTCTGGTTTCCTAGAAATCAAACTGTCTAATCGGCGGTTCCTCCTTGGCGGAGGTGCTGGAAGTCAAATTCTTTCATCCAAAGAGAAAACGTGTGCCGCTTCTTTTCTAGTGGCCGCCAAATCGTTTGCACGACATTTTCGCAATACATGCCTTTTTTTTCTTTTCTTTTTTAAATTTTATACAGTTGATCTAAAGGAGTTTCGCTCACAACAAAGGAAATAGCTCCAATTTTTTTTTACTGCACTGCAAAAAAAAACCCTGCTTCAACCACAATGAGTGACCTCCACCCACCCCATCCAAAATGGCTACTATCTCCGCCAAGGAGGAATCGCCATTTTGACGGTTTAATTTCTAGGAAACCAGAGCAAAGTGAGTGTTCTGATCTTTGAAAAGGCTGTCTTTCTGGTGATCTCGACGTGTTTCTTGCAAAAACTCATCCGCCCGGGTCCACCTTTAAACTTGGGGAGGGTGCGCTTTATAATCAGGTGCGCCTGGTAGTCCGTAATATGCGGTCAGGGTTCCCACTGACCTTACATGTGCTTATACTAGTTATAGGTTTTTATATTTGTGGATGGGCCTCATAAGGCCTTATAGGTGCTTATAGTTAACCTATCGGTCCTTACAGAAAGTACTTAGGTCCTTATGGATAACAAAAAGTCATCATTCTTTTGCAAAGGACGAAAAAAAATCCGAAGTGTGCACATTTAGTCTTAAACCTTTAAAAAATGACATAGATTTTGACCGCATTTGCGTCCAATCGCGTTCAGAATGAAGTGGAAGTGGAGCAGACAACGTAACAAGGGAGGTAAATCACTGAACTCGCTCAATGAGCCTGGCCAGAAGTAACCGGTCGACAACGTTGCCGCGTTCTCATGAAGGATGCCAGGAAAATGCTCTTTCCAAGATCGCTGGTTAAAAGACGGTGATTATAAGTACTGGATTAGGACAGACAAAGATCCCAGGAAGGCGCAATGTTTTGTGTGCGCTATATCACTGAACTTGGCGTCAATGGGCACAGATTTTTAGAGAATTTTCTTTAGGCTCGACGGTTTACGTCCTTATGAAAAGTGAAATGGTGCTTATAAGGTCCTTATATTATAAAAGATCTGAAGGGTGGGAACCCTGGCAGTAAAAAAAAAAAGTTATAGCAGTATGTAACGATAATTGAACGATTTTGTTTTCGTGTGTCCACAGAGGGCGCCGGCTGACAGGTCAAGGTCGCCGTGACCTGGACCGCATTGCCGCTCAGGTGAAGAGCAAGAAGGCAGAAGCCCCCCCCCAGATCAGTTGAAAAAGAAAAATGTCCATCTGAAAAATAAAGCCTTGGTTGTCTTATGTGAATGAAGAGTTTCGCTGTGTGTGATTTCTAGTCTTGAGAGTTTTTCGGGGGAGTGGTTTTTTTTTTTCTTTTTACTGATGTTTTGAAGAGGTCCACTGTGTGTGAGTGTTTTTATTTTATTTAAATTGTGATGTTTTGTAACACCAGTCTGTATGTTTTTTGGTGTCTTTTGGATTGTGACGTTTTGTTTTGCAACTCCTGTGTGTGTGATTTCTTGTGACGTTTTGATTTGTAACACCAGTGTGTGATTTGTTGTGACTTTTTGATTGTCATGTTTTGTTTCGTAATACCAATGTGAGATTTCTTGTGACTTTTTGTATTGTGACGTTATGTTTTGTAACACCAGAGTGTGTGTGATTTCTTGTCTTTTTGATTGTGACGTTTTGTTTTGTAACACCAGAGTGTGTGTGATTTGTTGTCTGTTTGATTGTAACACGAGTGTGTGATCTCTTGTGTCTCTTTATTATTATTTTTTTTATTAAAAACTTTTTTGGCATGTTTTTCATGAACAAATTACAAATACACCAATAAATAAATGACCTTCAATCTCTTTTTTATTGATAAATTTTGTTTAGTAACACCACTTCTTCTTCTGCATTCCCAGGCCATATGGCCATAATGAGTAAGGTACGTATGTGTCCGGTTTTCAGTTTTCACTGGTCTCCCCGCTGCATACACGCTTGTACAATAAAAAGGGCCTATCTAAACATGGAGAGAGACGAAATAAGCTTTTGCTTCCTCTTGATCTGAAACGGACCCATATAGGACATTCTTTATTACTTTGGATGGGGGAATTGTGTGTGTCAGGCGTGGTAGACCTCTGCGAATCACGGAAAATCCGTGAAACAGTTTGAAACAAAATTATTTTAAAAATGCATTGAAATGGCATAAGAAAATTTCACTCATTTATTGAATTTTCGGTTAAGGTAAAGATGTGCCACCCCCCATGCATTTCTCGGTTAATTGTATTTTTCTGTTTTTGCCTTTCTTACCATACATCAAGCTGTATTTTAGGAACATTTTTAGCTAATTACCTTTTTGGAATACTAACCCTAACCCTACCCCTAAACCTAACCCTACCCCCACTATGTACTGCAGTACACCGCGATTTGTCACAGTTGTGGTTCGTTGCGTTTTTCCGTCTTATACGGTGGGGGGTAGGGTTAGGGTTAGGGTTAGTATTCCCAAAAGGTTATTAGCTAAAAATGTTCCTAAAATACAGCTTTATGTATGGTAAGAAAGGCAATAACGGAAAAATACAATTAACCGAGATAGGTAGGGGGGGTGGCACATCTTGACCTTTACCGAATTTTCTTCGGACCCCTGGACCCCCGGCCATTTTCCTTCATAACCACTTTGCCCCCACTACCATGCCTGGACTGTTGTGTGTGCGCGCGCATGTGTGTGTGAGTGATATGCATGTGTGTATGCACATGTGTGTGCACGTGTGCGTCGATCTTTCAAAAAACGTTTTAGCCCCCACACAAAGGAAAACCCCCACGCCTCGTGTCAAATTTAAAGGATTCCAATGTTTATTATTATTATCATCACCGTGAAGACAAGACATAGCCAAATTCCAAGATGTACAAAATGACACAAAAAAGTACAAAATGACGATGTATTGCCTCCCGAAAGGAAACTCACTTTTTTGTTTTTGTATAATAAAAAAACAACTCAACCTGGATGAATCAATCCATTTTTTTTTTTAAATTCATCAGATTATTAAATATTAAAAAAAAATCAAATGGTCGCATTTTATATTTTAAAAAAACCGTCTTTTTTTTTCTCCATACATTTAAAACACAGTTATTATCTTAGCTCATATATAACATGGAATGGACAACAACAACAATTCAATTACAAAAACAAACATCTTTACACATCGCAATCGTAAGGTATACAATGGGTTTTTGCAAAATATCAACTAAAAACACGTTTGTGTATGAGTTCAATGTGACTCGCATATCGTCATTGTGTGTGTGGCAATGACACTATGTGACAGTGACACTATGAGTTGGTGACATTGTGTGACAATGACACTGTGCCAGTGACACTATGAGTCGGTGACATTGCGTGACAATGACACTGTGTGCCTACAGGCCTTTGCAACTAGGGTTATTAACGCCCTTGACAGTGAGAGTAATTGCTCTTGCTGGTCAGTACTGACAAGGGCATTCACTCTTGCGAAAGGCAGCCATTTAGTGGCATCAACTAGGGGTTATTGGCGAGAGTTATCCCCCTGTCTGGTCAGTACTGAACCATCTTCCCCCACCCTCCAAGGGCATTCACTCTTGCAAATAGGTGTTTGTTGCAGACCCCATTGTTTGCATACTTATTTCCCTAAGGCTTTGGCAATTGCCATCGCAATTAAATTAATTATTGTGCTTGCCTTTGCATTTATCAACTTATGTAACATGGTTGCTTTTTAAAAAATTTAAAAAAAAATCGACTTTGCTACTTTTTAAAAATACATTTTGATGACTTGTTTTTATTTCAATTCTTAACTTTCTTTTCCTATCTTATCATCATAAAGCGGCATAGAGTAAAATGATAATAATTATTATAATAAAAAGTATGATTAAATTGAGAATATTATATGCATAAAGATTGAAAATAGTATGAATGAAAGGCTAATGTTAAGGTAAAGCTCCCTCCGCTGTTCCAGGGTGAAGGGTTAGGGCCAATCAGCTCCCTCCGATTTACCTTTTCCGTTAAGCTGATTGGCCAACTGCACCATGGAACAGCGGAGGGAGCTGATCTTAACATTTGCCGAATAAAAAATCTCATTACGCAGACTGAGGAGACCTTCACTAGGTCGAAACAGCTAGCTGTCTCAGTATGGGCACTGTCCTCTCCCTCATCGGGAGAAAAAGTAAATCAGCACAATTGACTATTTTCTTTTCAGAACACAGAACATTCCATTGGGACAAAAAGTAAACCAGCACAATCTTTTACTTTTACTTTTATTTTATTCTTTTCACAGCACAGAGCTACCTTAAAAAAGTATACACAGTTAGTGGTGTTTGTAGTTTCTTTGATCAAAAGTTAATGATAACTGAGTTCGTTTCTGAAGTTCACAAATACAGACACTGGACGCAAAAAGATTAATCAAAGCAAATTATTCTGCATTACAAATGCACCAACCTTTTAGTCCTTCAGATTAGGGGAACGGAGTTCAGCTAATCACTGAGATTTTTTCATACATACTATTTTTATCCTTTAATTTGGATATTATCTCAGTAGCCCGCCCTCTCTAGTCACGTCTATTATATTTTCAAATCATAATTTTAGAGCATTATTATTTTCAACATATTTTCGTAAATCTTTACTGTTTCTGGTTTAACTTGGTGTTGATTTGCTCTTATTGTGTGGACTTTCAATTTGGTGCAAAGAGGACACCATTCTCTCGTAGAATGTCTTCTTGCTCAAGTTGGCATCCACTGGACAGTCAAATTACAGGCGATGAGGTTTAACCGAGGCGTGGTTACCGCTACACCTATCTGTATTAATTTAAAAAACATCGGGACTTTACTGGTTTTGTACTGCCTCCGGGCATTGCCTCCAGTATTGTTCCCACCATATTTGTATTTACAAATGTCCCATATGTGTCTGATTCAGACCAAGAGGACGTAAAACGCCATTTTGCCAGTCAAATTACAGGCCGATCATGCAGACTGAGGAGACCTTCACTAGGTCGAAACAGCTGTCTCTGCATGGGCACTGTCCCTCTCTCCAATCGGGATAAAAAGTCAGAACCTTTTACTGTTTTCTTCTTTTCAGAACACAGAACAATTCTAGGGAATCCAGAATAAGGTCGAAAGTACGGTTGCGCCTAAGGTCGAATGCACAGGTGTGCTTAAGGTCGAAAATAAGTAAATGCACACTTCAGCCTAATGTCGAATTGCAGAGCTGTGCCTAACGTCAAATATACGGTTGAGCCTAAGGTCAAATGCAAAGTTGAGCCTAAGGTCGATTTGCAAAGATGTGCCTAAGGTCGAATTAACGGCTGAGCCAAAGGTCTCTCTCTCTCTCTGCAGTTCGACGTTAGGCTCAACTATGCATTCGACCTTAGGCACAACTTTGAAATTCGACGTTGGGCTCAACTGTGCATTCGACCTTAGGCTCAACGATGCATTCGACCTTAGGCTCAACCGTACATTCGACCTTAGGCTCAACCGTACATTCGACCTTAGGCACAACTTTGAAATTCGACGTTGGGCTCAACTGTGCATTCGACCTTAGGCTCAACGATGCATTCGACCTTAGTCTCAACCGTACATTCGACCTTAGGCACAACTTTGAAATTCGACGTTGGGCTCAACTGTGCATTCGACCTTAGGCTCAAACGTAAAACTTACATGAAATTTTCGACATTAGGCACACTTGTCAGTCATGCCATTTTGTTTCGACCTTAGGCGCAACCGTACATTCGACGTTATTCCGGTCACCCCAATTCTAAAGGCTAATGTTAACTGTGTGTTTCTGAGGTTCACAAATAAAGACATTGGACACAAAAAGTTTGATCAAAGCAAATTATATAAATATAATTATTTCCTTTTGGGGGCAGTGGGTGGATGCCTCTTGCCTCCATACGGGGAGCTGGACGCCCCCGCCCCCTCCATGAGTCTCTCCCCGTGGGGATACCGGGAGAGGGGGGGGGGGGGGGGTCTTTCATAAAAGAAATAGTTCCCCCACCTTGAAGTTCTGTGCTTGTAACTTCCTCTAATCTGCCACTCTCTTTGACTCTGCCTTTTCCCTTTGCTTTCTGTCATCTATCTTTCTCTGACTTATTGGCCCCATTCTCCTGCCTTTTTTGTTTTTTTAAAAAAATCTTCCAAGTAATTTTTCTCCTTTGAGCTCCCCCGAAATCGGAACCTGTGTCGGCTGTACGCAGCGGGGAGACCAGCGAAAACTGAAAAAAACGTACGTACGTACCTTACCCATTATGGCCTGGGGGAACGCAGGAGAATAACAAGAAGATCTTTCTTTTCGAATCTTGCTAACAAATGCATAGAAAAATGGAGAGAGCAAAAATACAGAAAAAAAAAAAAAAAAAAAAAAACCGCTTTGAGCGTTGGTTCAATATCAGGACAAAGCAAGAATCGAACAAACAAATCAAAACAATACGTATGATATTGCACAGAGCAAAACAAAATATAAATCCCTTTTTAAAACCTCGGGACATTCCAGGTCTTGCAGTACCTCCAGGTTCGTCCCCGGCCACCATCTATACTTCTTTTTTTTTTTGTAAATGTCCCGCGTGTACCTGTTCCGGGTCGGAGGACGTTAAAAGAACTTTCATCAAAACGAACAAAAACCAAAACCGAAATGCATATACTATTTAAAAAATATAAAAAAATGCAGTGGCGATGGAGCTTCCAGTGTCGGAAGAAACGCTAAGGTGAGTGGTACAGAGGTAACGCGTTCGCCTCGTGCACAATAAACCCCGAGTTCGAACCTGGGTGCAGGGGATTTTTTAATTTTCCCTCTCACTCTTACGGTCTGGTCTGAACGAGGAGGAGTCTTTCGGATGAGACGATAAACCCGAAGTCAACTCTTTGCACTTAGCCACACGTTAAACCCAGTGGCAACGAAAAAGTTGTCATTTGTGATCCAGCACCACGAAAGGGACATTAAGTAGCTGGATTAGTTTCTCACAACAGGCTTGCAAAGTGGGAAAAAAAAAAAATTTGGGTCAATTTTGAGATATGGGTATTATCCTGGGACGGTATTCATGTCGAGATAGCATGAGACTTAGCATGATGCTAACTTAGAAGCTCTTCCAATGTCCTATAGGATTTAATAGGACTTTTGGAAGAGCTTCTAAGTTAGCATCATGCTAAGTCTCATGCTATCTCAACGTGAATACCGTCCCTGCTCTCTAACATCCCATCATTCATATGCATAAAGGATAACCTTTAAGGTGGTGTGTAAATATTATTATTTTAAAGTGCTTTTAAATTAGTAGGTTGATGCATTTTCTTACAAAACGTCTAGGGGAAGACGGGGTAAAAAGCGCATGGGCGGGTAAGAAGCCCACCCCAATTATCTCATGAAA
>CM065713.1:7402291-7432878 GCA_017654935.2 Phymorhynchus buccinoides
CCCCCCACCCACCCCATCCAAAATGGCTTCTCTCTCCGGCACCTTCTCCAAGGAGGAATCGCTGTTTTGACGGTTTGATTTCTAGGAAACCAGAGCAAAGCGAGTGTTCCTATCCTTGAAAAGGCTGTCTTTCTGGTGATCTCGACGTGTTTCTTGCACACAAAAAACCCTCATCCGTCAGGGTCCACCTTCAAACACGTGAGGTTTTCACACAAATAAAATAACATCTTCATTGATCCGAAATTGTTGCGACACCCGAAAAGCATGAACAAAACCATTCTCACTTCACTTCACAAGCACGTACAGTCATTACGTCATCGGCAATGACATTAGTAAGGGCCTATAGGAAAGTGAGAGCTTTACAGTAAATTATTTTCTACAGTAATGGCAAATCATGGTACAGTAAAAAAAAAAAACCTAAAAAAAAACGTTTACAGTAATGGAATATCATAGAACAGTAAATTATCTTATATACAGTAATGGAAAATCGTGCAGTTTAGTCTGTTTGTGAAAGGCTATGCGATGCCTTACTAAAGACCCACCAGATCACGTGTCAAAATCACGGGTTTCACGGGTTTTCCCTCTTATAGCTAGCTGGTAAGAAATCTTGTTTTGACCAGGTTTGACTCCCATACAAATGCCCCCCAAACTGAAAACGAAACATTTTAAAGAGCAGCCTCAATTTAAAGTTGGGGGCATTTGTATGTGGGTCACAGCTACCCAGAAAAAACCCAACCAAGGGCCTTAATCGTAGTGGGTCAGTGGGTCTTTAAGGTCTATGTACACGTTAACATTATTCACAAAAATCAGTATTTCACCATGGCAAGTTGTAAGTCATACTAAAGGTCTGTGTACACGCTAACATTATTCACGATATATTTTTTTTCCCCCATGACAACACAGTGGTAGCCCACTCTTAATATGACTTACAGCTCACTGTGTTACCATGGGGGGAAATAGAAGATCTTGTGAATAGTGTTAACGTGTACACAGACCTTAATATGACTTACAGCTCACTGTGTTGCCATGGGGAAATAGAAATATCTTGTGAATAGTGTTAACGTGTACACAGACCTTAATTTGACTTACGGCTCACTGTGTTGCCATGGGGAAACAGAAATATCTTGTGAATAGTGTTAACGTGTAAACAGACCTTAATATGACTTACAACTCACTGTGTTGCCATGGGGAAATAGAAATATCTTGCGAATAGTGTTAACGTGTACACAGACCTTAATTTGACTTACGGCTCACTGCGTTGCCATGGGGAAACAGAAATATCTTGTGAATAGTGTTAACGTGTAAACAGACCTTAATATGACTTACAACTCACTGTGTTGCCATGGGGAAATAGAAATATCTTGTGAATAGTGTTAACGTGTACACAGACCTTAATATGACTTACGGCTCACTGCGTTGCCATGGGGAAACAGAAATATCTTGTGAATAGTGTTAACGTGTAAACAGACCTTAATATGACTTACGGCTCACTGCGTGGCCATGGGGAACTAGAAATATCTCGCGAATATCGTTAACGTGTACACAGACCTTTAAAGTCAAAACGGACTGTCAGCAGAAGAAGAAAAATGGTGTTTTACGTCCTCTCGGTCATAGACACATATGGGACATTTGTAAATACAAAGATGGTGGGAACAATACTGGCTGCAATGCCCGGAGGCAGTGCAACACCAGTAAAGTCCCGAGTTTTTATCAATATAGATATATGTAGCGGTAACCACGCCTCGGATAAACCTCATCGGCTATGGTACCGCCACAATGGGATAATAAGGACTGTCAGCAGATAGAACATTGACTTGTTTTGTAACGTATTGCGAAAACTAAAAACTTGTATTAAAAAAAAGGTGAACATAATTTATTATTTTTAAATGGGGATTATGCTCTTTATATTTGTTCAGTTGGGTTTCTCATAATATTATACGCACACACACATACACATACACACATACACATACACACACATACACACACACACACGCACTACGTTCCAAAAATAAGTCTATGGACTATCTGGAGATAGTCCGTTTTGGCTCTAAGTCACCGTAGGCCTCTCAAACTAGAGGAGAGGCCGATTTCGGAGTAGCTAGCTCAAAGGAGAAAATCATTGAGATTTATTTTTTTATTTTTAAAGGCAGGAGATTGTGATAATAAAGTTTAATTCGACCCTTCATCTGGAAAAAACCCACAATCCCAACCCACACCCACATACACTAAGACATTTTCCACACAAAAAACATATTCACAGATTTTCCCCCGTTTAACCCTTTCGCCGCCAGCCATTTCTCAACAACAACAATCCATTATACTAACCTGGGACGGTATTCATGTCGAGATAGCATGAGACTTAGCATGATGCTAACTTAGAAGCTCTTCCAATGTCCTATAGGATTTAATAGGACTTTTGGAAGAGCTTCTAAGTTAGCATGATGCTAAGTCTCATGCTATCTCGACATGAATACCGTCCCTGGTAGAGAAAAAATAATCATCGGGGATTCTTCTGTTAACATGCACAAAATAGAGCCAATTTTTACCTCCCCAAATTAAACAAAATAAGGTCTTCAGATAACAGGCCCTGGTTTGATGCCTTATAGTGACGTGGGTGTTAAATCATTGTGGTGCAAAAATGCGACGTTGGCGGCGAAAGGGTTAATCCGTTTCACTCTTAATTTCTGCAGTTAAAACGCCAGAGTCTTGAATGACTGTACAAAAATAGTACTATAAGTAGTCCTGAATAAAGAGTCAGCCTCACGTCCACTAAAATCGCGCGACTGTACGATACGATTCGATCACGTGGTCTCTCAGAACAAAATGTGATTGGCGCGGTTCGAGACCACGTGATCGAATCGTGTCGTACAGTCGTGCGATTTTAGTGGACGTGTGGCTGGCCCTTAAGTGTTGTGCAACAATGCGAGATTTTCTGTAGGCAGTCCAAATGGATTTTTGACATTATTGTTATGATTGTTAGAAATTCCACACGGACACACACACACACACACACACACACACACACACACACACACACACACACACACACACACACACACAGAGACACACACGCACACGCACAGACAGACAGACAGACACACACACACACACACACACACACACACACACACACACACACACACACACACACACAGAGACAGACAGACACACACACAGACACACACACAGAAACTCTCTCTCTCTCTCTCTCTCTCTCTCTCTCTCTCTCTCTCTACAAACACACACACACACACACACACACACACACACACACACACACACACACACACACACTCACTCTCTCTCTCTCTCTCTCTCTCTCTCGCTCTCTCTCTCTCTCTCTCTACACACTTTCTTAGAAATCTATTCTCTTAGTCCAGAAGGGAACTCTCTAAATCGCCTAGACAAACGAGATTGCTCAAAACAAACTGACAAGAGGTATGATTTATCTCCCTTACGATAGCAACCCTTTTTCCCTCTCCCAAAAGTGAAGAGCAAGCTTAAAGAGTTATCTGGCCTTAGCAAAACGTTTAGGGTGTTTCTTAGACCCCTTTTGGCGCAACAGTTATTCACGCGGCGAGCGTTATCTAGAGAAACTCCACCCAGATCAAGCAACAAAACGGGCTAAAACAAAAATCGCCTATTGAGAATGACAATGGATAAAACATATAAATAAGTCAAAACTCAAGCCATCAAAACATATTTAAACGATGCGACCTGTGATGGATGACAAGACTATAAAACACACTCACAAACGAACTGGCAATCGAAATAAACATCAGTAGCGGAAGACGGGGTAAAAAGCGCATGGGCGGGTAAGAAGCCCACCCCAATTATCTCATGAAATGAAGCAAATTTCAGTCTCATTTTGCCGATGAGACGAGCGTTAATGTCTAGCATTCGTCTCATGGGCAAATTTCACTGAAATTTTCTTTATTTCATGAGATAATTGGGATGGGCTTCTTACCCGCCCATGCGCTTTTTACCCCGTCTTCCCCTACTTGTGGCGGTGCCATAGCCGATGAGGTTTAACCGAGGCGTGGTTACCGCTACAGCTATCTGTATAGTTAAAAAATCGGGACTTTACTGGAGTTGCACTGCCTCCGGGCATTGCCTCCAGTATTGTTCCCACCATATTTGTATTTACAAATGTCCCATATATGTCTGTTTCAGACCGAGAGGACGTAAAACACCATTTTTCATTCATTCACTGGCAATCGAAATAAACATCAGTACTTGTGGCGTAGCCGATGAAGTTTAACCGAGGCGTGGTCACCGCTACAGCTATCTGTATTCATTTTAAAAATCGGGACTTTACTGGTTTCGTACTGCCTCCGGGCATTGCCTCCAGTATTGTTCCCACCATATTTGTATTTACAAATGTCCCATATATGTCTGTTTCAGACCAAGACGACGTAAAACTCCATTTTCTCTCTCAATTTTAGCAAACTTTTCTCATCTTGAAACAACAATGAATCAAGCGAACAAACAGACGAACAATTATTTGTTTCAATTTGTTTTTTTCAAACATTCTCACAACACAAATATGGCACCCCGATGAGTGAATGAATACATTAATTAATTAAATGAATAATTAATTAACTGGTTGATTGATTTAGAAAAACAAATGTAATGTAAAGAAAGGCAAAGCACGCTTCATTAAGCGTCCAAATCACAGTGTAAATTACATTAAAACACATTACATTACATAGGCAAGGAATGGGGGGTTTTCCCCAACACCTATCAAGTGTAGAATATAAGTACAGTTGCACGTTAAAAATGTCCAGTAATGCACATGTGCACCGAAATTAAATGATAAGTACAAATGCACCGAGATAGTCCACAAAAAGTATCCTCTCTCTCTCTCTCTCTCTCTTTTCTGCACCAAAATGGAATGTGGCTTTTTTTGTCCAAGAAAAGAAATGTTGTGAATATAATTAATTATAGCCGCCCCTGAATCAATAATAGCACTGGAAAATACATTATTTCTCTTTCGTTTGCAACAAAACATAGACAAGAAGAAAAAGAAGACGAAGAAGAAGAAAGAAGAAGAAGAAGAAGAAGAAGAAGAAGAAGAAGAAGAAGAAGAAGAAGAAGAAGAGAAGAAGAAGAAGAAGAAGAAGAAGAAGAAGAAGAAGAAGAAGAAGAAGAGAAGAAGAAGAAGAAGAAGAAGAAGAAGAAGAAGAAGAAGAAGAAGAAGAAGAAGAAGAAGAAGAAAAAGAAGAAGAAGAAGAAGAAGAAGAAGAAGAAGAAGAAGAAGAAGAAGAAGAAGAAGAAGAAGAAGAAGAAGAAGAAGAAGAAGAAGAAGAAGAAGGAAGAAGAAGAAGAAGAAGAAGAAGAAGAAGAAGAAGAAGAAGAAGAAGAAGAAAAGAAGAAGAAAGAAGAAGAAGAAGAAGAAGAAGAAGAAGAAGAAGAAGAAGAAGAAGAAGAAGAAGAAGAAGAAGAAGAAGAAGAAGAAGAAGAAGAAGAAGAAGAAGAAGAAGAAGAAGAAGAGAAGAAGAAGAAGAAGAAGAAGAAGAAGAAGAAGAAGAAGAAGAAGAAGAAGAATAAGAAGAAGAAGAAGAAGAAGAAGAAGAAGAAGAAGAAGAAGAAGAAGAAGAAGAAGAAGAAGAAGAAGAAGAAGAAGAAGAAGAAGAAGAAGAAGAAGAGGAGGAGGAGGAGGGAGGAGGAGGAGGAGGAGGGAGAAGAAGACGCCGGAGGAGAAGAAGAAGAAAGAAAGAAAAAGAAAGAAGAAGGAGGAGGAGGAGGAGGAGGAGGAAGAATAAGAGGAGGGAGTACGGTAGGGGTGGGGTGGGGGTGGGCTGAGAGACAGACACGCAGAGACAGCTAAAGAGAGAGAGAGAGAGAGAGAGAGAGAGAGAGAGAGAGAGAGAGAGAGAGAGAGAGAGAGAGAGAGAGAGAGAGAGAGAGAGAGAGAGAAAGAGACAGAGAGAGAGAGAGAGAGAGAGAGAGAGAGAGAGAGAGAGAGAGAGAGAGAGAGAGAGAGACAGACAGAGAGACAGAGAGAGAGAGAGACAGAGAGAGAGAAAACAGACAGAGAGAAAGAGACAGAGAGACAGAGAGAGACATACAGAGAGAGAGAGAGAGAGACAGACAGACAGAGAGAGAGAGAGAGAGAGACAGACATACAGAGAGACAGAGAGAGAGAGAGAGAGAGAGAGAGAGAGAGAGAGAGAGAGAGAGAGAGAGACATACAGAGAGAGAGAGACAGACAGACAGAGAGAAAGAGACACACAGAGAGACAGACATACAGACAGAGAGAGAGAGAGAGAGAGAGAGACATACAGAGAGAGAGAGAGAGAGAGAGAGAGAGAGAGAGAGAGAGAGAGAGAGAGAGAGAGAGAGAGAGAGAGAGAGAGAGAGGGGGGTGGGGTCACAATGAGCACAGATCCTCACTGATGGTTTATTTTTATTTTTTATTAGTTTTTAAATTTCAGTTCAATTTTAAGTCAGAACAGAAACACCACCAAATAATTAAACCCTGTACCCTGTACTAGCAGATAGTAGGGTTAGGGTTAGGGTTAGGGTTAGGGGGGAATTCTTTTATGTGCTGTGTTTTCTCGTAGATTTTGAAATTAAAGAATTATGATCGAGATGCGCTCTTTTGGGACATACGTATATCGGCCTTGTAGGATAGATACGCGCTCATATGGGATACGACCACCCGCGCTCATTTGGGCTATGCGCCCAAATCGTCATTTGCCAAAATGCGCCCTTTTGGGCTACTTCCGAACAAAAAAACCACGAACGCCCACGTTGTTTCTGGTAATATTTCGGAAATGTACCTCCCTTCTCAGGAGTTACTGTGGGACACATCCACACGTGGACACAACGACACGTGGACACAACGACACGTGGATACAACGACACGTGGACACATCGGCACGTAGCCACCAATGGTTAGTCCGATTTCCCCGTTCCTTGCAGTTATAATATGGTCTTAATACGATGTTTGTATGATGCTGCAGTTTTGACTAATACAGTTGCGAAAACACACGAGGATCCGTCATCGTAAACTCTACCGTAAGTGTTGTCATAAACGCATTAAAAAAAAAAAAAATGCAAACCAACACAAACTTGGCCCCCTAACAGTTATGCATATCAATCCATTTGGCACTCAGAGAGATTAATCATAATATTGCTATTCCAAGTTCGGACACAAGTTTTGATAACGCTAAAGAAATTTGACGAAGAAAAGAAAACAAATTAATGTTTGTAATTAATTTTCATGCCTTTTATAAAATAAAAAAATATAAAAAAAAGCGTCCTTAGACATTAAACTGTATATTTATTCACCTTTTCAAGTTTCTGTTATTTTATCACTGACCGTGCGTAATGCGTTTGCTGCCAGAAACTCTGAATCCTCTGAAAATCAAATGGGCAAATCTTTCTGACAGTTCTGACGCCTGTTCATAGAAGAGAATGGAGATGAAACACAAATTATAACACATTAGCAGGGTTTCTGATTTCGTCATCTTTTAAGGGGTACGCTCACCCCCCCCCCCCCCCACCCCACCCCCCACCCACCCCCTTGCTTACAGTTTTAAGGGGTATTTTCGCCCCCAGTTTGAAATTTTGAATGGTCAAAACGAACATATGAGAGAAATTCAACCCCAATTCCTGTACGGGGACACATACACACAAACACACACACACACACATACAAACACACACACACAAACAAATACACACACATACATACACACACACATACACACACACACACACACACACACACACACACAAACAAACACACACAACACACACACACACATACACACACACACACGCGCACGCACGCACACACACACACACACACACACACACACACACACACACACTCACTCACTCACACCACTGCTTTTTTTCCCCTGTTTGAGGAACAATCTGTTCCTTCGTTTGTTTTCAAAATTTCTGGCACATTTTCGAGAGTGCAGCCAAGCTTAAAGGGGCACCCTGACGGATGTGCTTTGTAAGAAACACATCGAGATCACCAGGAAAACACCCTGTACACAGATAGCAACACTCATTTTGGTCTGGTGTCCTATAAATCAAACCGTCAAATCGTCGATTCCTCCTTGGCGGAGATGCTGGAAGTCAAATTCTTCCAGCGAAAGAGAAGGCATGTGCCTTCTCGTTTCTAATGGCTGCCTGAGTTTAGACCAAATCGTTTGCACATTTTCACAATACAAGCCTTTTTATCTATTTTTTTATATATATAATTTTATACAGTTTATCTAAAGGAGTTTCGCTCACAACAAAGGAAATAGCTCCCTTCTTTTTTTTTACTGCACTACAAAAAAGAAAAAAAACCCTTCAACCACAATGAGTGACCTCCACCCACCCTATCCAAAATGGCTTATCTCTCCGGCATCTCCGCCAAGGAGGAATCGACGTTTTGACGGTTTGATTTCTATGAAACCAGAGCAAAGTGAGTGTTCCGATCCTCGAAAAGGCTGTCTTTCTGGTGATCTCAACGTGTTTCCTGCAAAAAAAACCTAATCCATCAGGGTCCACCTTTTAAAGGACCAGGGCCTGTATTCACATTGAGATAGCATGAGACTTAGCATGATGCTAACTTAGAAGCTCTTCCAATGTCCTATAGGATTTAATAGGACTTTTGGAAGAGCTTCTAAGTTAGCATCATGTTAAGTCTCATGCTATCTCAATGTGAATACGGGCCCTGGATTTTTTGCACGATCTTGTAGTAAAATTTTCAGGAGATCGAATCTCGCGACTCCAGCTGGTGGCAGTAGGCCATTGAAATGGGAACAACGTCATTCGCTTACCGAAAAGCAATGACTGTTGTGAAGGCACGAATCATCACTTTGATGCGTCGTCCGTCATCTCACCCCACAACTTGAGATTTTAAAGACCCAGTACGTCACGTGTCAAAATCATGTTTTTTAATTTTTTTTATTAAGGCTTTACGCCCTCTTCGGGCTTTCGGCCATGTGGGGCAAAATCACGGTTTCCGCGTGTTTTCCCTCTTATAGCTAGTAAGGAATCTTAAAGATCCACCCGATCACGTGTCAAAATCACGGGATTCACGTGTTTTCCCTCTTATAACTGGAAAGAAATCTTGTTTTGACCAAGTCTGACTCCCCTACAAATTACCCCAAATTGAAAGCGACACATCAGTTTAAAGAGCAGCCTCAATTTGAATATGGGGAAATTCGTATGTGGGTCACCAGCAACCCAGAAAAAAACCAAGGGACGTAACCGTGGCGCGTCACGGGGTCTTTAAGAAATATTCCTAGTATAAGAGGGAATGTGACACGTGAATGCATGGTTTCAGATTCTAGGGGGGGGGGGGGGGATTCGAGACAGTTCTAGTGCGTAAATACGCACAATCTCTACGTTTTCAGAAACCCTGATTATTATTATTATTCGTTTTGCTCAAGACAGTTTCCTGTGTATAACATGAGCGTAGATGCGTCATGCTGCCGTTATGCGCCTAACTAAGAAATAGTTAGGCCCAGCCATGTCCGACTTCGGCTGAAGAAAATCTTTGTAAGAATTTATAGAGAAAAAAAGGCAGGAGAATGGATGGACCAAGTAAGACAGAAAGATAGCAGGTGACAGTTAAGCAAAGGGAAAAGGCAGAGTCAAAGAGAGTGATGGGTTAGAGGACGTTACAAGCACAACACTTCCAGAAGGTGGGGGAACTATAAGCGCAGAAGAGAAGGGAGAAGACGATCTCTTCGTAGATGAACCAACCGAACCAGAAACCACATTGAATGCACAGTACAGCGGAACCTCCCTATAAAGACCTCCCATTATAAGACTCCCTCCCATATAAGACCCACTTCTCTGGAGAAAAAAAAAAAGAGAAAAAAAGAAAGAAAAAAAAGACCTACTTCTCTGAGACATTGCCCTTCTTTGTAAGTATTAAAATTACCTCCCTTAGAAGACCTCATTTTGGATGCTTTTTGAAGGTCTTATCAGGGAGGTTCCACTGTAGTAGAAAAAAGGTGTTATGACACATTTTGTCGCCGATCACAAATTGTTCATTTGAACTCCTAATACACTAATCTGCAGTCAAACAGTCAAAATAGGCCAAAATGACCACTGGTCAGTAACACTGACCACTGGTCAACCACATCAAAAATTGTTTAATTTTTGTGTGTGTGTGGGGGGGGGGGGGGTGAAAAGAAGCATAAGCTTGTATTAATAAAAAAAATCGGGACTTTACTGGTTTCGTACTGCCTCCGGGCATTGCCTCCAGTATTGTTCCCACCATATTTGTATTTACAAATGTCCCATATGTGTCTGTTTCAGACCGAGAGGACGTAAAACTCCATTTTCGCTCGCGGGGGGGGGGGGGGGGGGGGGGGGGGGGGGGGGGGGGGGGGGGGGGGGGGGTCTAAGTGAACGCGCATGCTTGTTTGCGTACAGAGAGAGAGAGAGAGAGAGAGAGAGAGAGAGAGAGAGAGAGAGAGAGAGAGAGAGAGACTGAGAGAGAATAACTTGAATAAGTTATAAATAGTAAGTATAAATACTTTTTTTTATCCAGTCCTCGAGAGAGAGAGAGAGAGAGAGAGAGAGAGAGAGAGAGAGAGAGAGAGAGAGAGAGAGAGAGAGAGAGAGAGAGAGAGAGAGAGAGAGAGAGAGAGAGAGAGAGACGTTCCATAGATTTACCCCTCTAACGCACAGAAGTTGAAAAAGCGATCGGCGACAAAATATGACTTGTTGTACGTCACATTTTGTCGCCGGCGACAAAATGTGACCGGCGACAAAATGTGTCATAACAAAAGGCTTTTTGCGCAACCGGTAAGCTTACGAGAGAGTCGAGTGCGTTCACTCAATACGCAAGGACACTTTCCAAGCCATCTAGAAAAAAACCCAGATGGCAATCATGCCATATATACTGGTCTCCAAAAGTTAAGGGCCGGCTTCTGTTTTCAGTAGCTTCATATATATTTATTGTACACTAAGACAGCAATGAAGAAAATGGCAAAACTTAGGCTACTCAATAAGTGTCCTTCCTGTTGCACGTGCCTGAACCAGTTTTGCAGACATTGCAGTACAGCAACAGCGTTTTCAGGTACGCTTAAAATGTGGCAAATTCACGAGAATTTCACGAAAGTTTGGTCTCTTTTCGCTGAAGAATCAGGGCTGATGCAGGTTTCTTGCCTATTGCACGTGCAAGGCATGACTGTAGTGAACACTGCTGAGCAAAAGTTAGACACGAATGTGTATTTAAGGGCGGCAACCAGAGCTCTCAATAAGCATGCCTCCAAGACAGAAGAGAGAAGATCGTTCTTCCGGCCCTTAAATTTTGGAGACCAGTATATATAAACTGTGCTTCCAGGTTAATGAATAAAACCGCAACACAAAGATACACACAAGGCAGAACGTTTTTGTTGACATCGGTGGAGTATGGCCAGGAACGAATTGCTTTCCCTTTTAGTTATTCTCCACACGATTGTTTTGTCATCAGGACATTTACATTTTTTTTTTATTGTGATCGGTACAGTATTTTAAATGTTCTACATAACCCCCCAAAACAAAACTAGCATTTTCAATACGATCTATTGAACAGTAGGGGAAGACGGGGTAAAAAGCGCATGGGCGGGTAAGAAGCCCACCCCAATTATCTCATGAAATGAAGCAAATTTCAGTCTCATTTTGCCCATGAGACGAGCGTTAATGTCTAGCATTCGTCTCAAGGGCAAATTTGACTGAAATTTTCTTTATTTCATGAGATAATTGGGGTGGGCTTCTTACCCGCCCATGCGCTTTTTACCCCGTCTTCCCCTATGAGTAAATAATAATAATAATAACAATCATAATAATAATAATAATAATAATAATAATAACAATAATAATAATAATAATAATAATAATAATAATAAGAAGAAGAAGAAGAAGAAGAAGAAGAAGAAGAAGAAGAAGAAAAACACAAAAACATCTGTATTGTTAAAACAAATTCGGGACTTTCCTGGTGTTGCACTGCCTCCGGGCATTGCCTCCAGGATCGTTCCCACCATCTTTATATCTACTAATGTCCCATATGTGTCTGTTCCAGACCGGAGAACGTTAAATGAATTTTCATTCAGAAGAAGAAGAAAATCATTTGCCACGGGTGTTCGTTCTCCATACTAGCCAACTAACTTGCCCGCACTCGTTCTGCCCGAGTTACGCTGACCTTTCTAATTCAACTCTCTAAAGTTCAACTCAGTGAATTTCAAGGTCGTCCTCACGTGGATGGAAGTTCAGTTTAACGTCGCGTATCGGCTTTCGCCATGTACGACGGGCTGAACAAACCAACCAAGGTATAAACAAAAATTGATGTTCCTGAATCACTGTCTTAGCCAAAAGGCCGAGAAGCGATCAGAATTCCTCACGTGGCAAATGCCCTACATTTATATTGCCTCCCATTTAAATTGGGGGTGGGGGTGGGGGTGGGGGTGGGGGTGGGGGGGGGGGGACGGAGACAACAGAAAACATAATTGTCAGAACGTAAAGAAAGCACTGTACTGGCAAGTTGATAAAATTCGGTCCAGTTGTGTTTAGGCGCTATGACGCACTATACTTCTTCACACACACACACACACACACACACACACACACACACACACACACACACACACACACATACACACACACACACAACGCACACACACACATACACATACACACATACACATACACATACACACATACACACACACACACACACACACACACACACACACACACACACACACACACACACACACACACACACACACACACAAACACACACACACACACACACACAGGGCAGGATATAAAATTAAAAAAGCTTTCTTAGCTTATTCTTTAACCCTCAATAAAGATGATTCTGACTTCACACACACACACACACACACACACACACACACACACACACACACACACACACACAGGGAGAGAGGCGGACAGACAGACAGACAGAATCGCACAGACCCTTGTCCCTAATCCAATGTACCCCCGTTCTCAAAGACCTGGGCGTGGGAGCAGATACAACGCAGAAACATAAGGTAGAAGCACTGTTCTATAAAGGAAACACCTTAAGGACAGCCATACTGTTGTCCATCTATGCACACTCATTACCTTCTTTTATCAATCATAACGAAGCACATGTCAAAATCAGTTAAAGAGGCACCCTGACGGATGAGTTTTATCTAAGGACAGCCATACTGTTGCCCATCTATACACACTCATTACCTTCTTTTATCAATCGTAACGAAACACATTTCAAAATCAGTTAAAGAGGCACCCTGACGGATGAGTTTTATCTAAGGACAGTCATACTGTTGCCCATCTATACACAATCATTACCTTCTTTTATCAATCATAGCGAAGCACATTTCAAAATCAGTTAACCCTTTCACCGCCAAAGTCGCATTTTAGCACCACAGTGATTTAACACCCATGTCACTAAAAGGCATCAAATCGGGGTCTATTATCCAAAGACCCTATTGTCTCAGTTTTGGGAAGTAAGGATATGACTTATTTTATATATAGTCACAGAAGAATCCCCAATACTGCAGATGGATTTGGTTCTCTAACCAGGTAAATGTAATGGACATTTGTGGCTGAAATATGGCAGGCGGTGAAAGGGTTAAAGAGGCACCCTGACGGATGAGTTTTATCTAAGGACAGTCATACTGTTGCCCATCTATACACACTCATTATCTTCTTTTATCAATCACAACGAAGCACATTTCAAAATCAGTTAAAGGGGCACCCTGACGGATGAGTTTTTTTGCAAGCACATCTGTTTCGGAAGGAACATTTAGTTTATCCACATTATCAGAAGTTTTTCAAGCCAACTTCAGTTTACCTTAAGTAACTTTTCATAAATAACAATCACGAATATGTTGTAGTATGTGACTATACTAGTTGTTGTATTCAGTTGGTATTGCTAGATTTTCACTGATGGGCAGTTTTCTTTATGTTTGCGATACTAAGTGTATTATTCAAGAACGTGTTCTACTAATTATGTTGCATAATACTGCTCAACAAAAATACGTTTTTACCATAAATCTGATGGAAGAAATATATTAAAAATACAATGAAGAACACACAGCCAAAATATTTTGGCAAACAACAGCTTGGTGCAGTTTTTATCTAAGATTTCTAGATTCGGTCCTTTAACTAAATAGCTTGATTTTGTGTGGAACGGAACAGCTGTGTGCAAGAAACACGTCGAGGTCACCAGCAAAAAAACACCCTTTACAGAGATCGCAACACTCACTTTGCTCTGGTTTCCTAGAAATCGAACCGTCTAATCGGCACCCCCAAAAAAGTATGTTTCTTGTTCTTTTTTGTTGCTGTTGACAGTACTTATTACTACAGAAACCCAGATGATGACAAAAAGTCTTACTATGACAATCCAAAGCCACAGAATTCCAAGACACACACACATACAAAAACCTGTTCCTAAAATGGATGTCGTTAATACGTATGCATGATTTAAAAAAAACATTATATCAATTTTATGGAACACATCAACGGGAATCACAAGAGTAGCACGCTCCCAATCGTCCTCATCCATTTTAGAGTTCAGATTGTTGTTGATGTCGTTGGCTTACCCTGGCTAAAAGACTCCAGGGCTCGTCCCAACAGCCGGAAGCACTTGAACACTATGGTACAAATGCATCAGCTACAGAAGAGAGCGTGCGGGGCACGTGCATGCCAAAAACAGCGAGACTAAAGGCAAATGCCATGCACAGAATCCAAAACTTTTTTCTTCTTCTACAAGTACAAGCTTAGAGAAACTCACCTCGCAAAATAAAGATGGACTCGAGCAAAGAGAGACAACTCCTAAATAGTCACTTTAACCACAATGTCAGTCCCTCTTCATAATATTATTTTCTATAAAAACAAATCGAAATGATCAAACAACAACAAATCTTTAGACAAACAAGATACACAGACAGACATACAAACACACACACACACACAGAGACAAACACACATGCATTACAGAAATGGTCACAAACAAAATGTCTTTGTTTTGAGATCCCAGTTTGGCAGAAGAAAGTCCGTTATCACAACAAGTCCCGTTCGCAAGCGATCGATCAATCAATCAATCAATCAATCAATCGCAGAACTCTGTCAGTCTGACTGGAGTAAGCGGAAGATGAACGAAGTCTCTGATAATATTAATACAGCTTAATATTATGATGAACTGTTTTTTTGGCTGTGTTTCAAGGTGGAGGGATGGGGGAGGGAATGGGGGAGGGAAACTGCCTGGGCCCTTATTCACATTGAGATAGTATGAGACTTATCCTCATGATATCTTAGAAGTCCTAACTATCTTGATTATGGGTTTTTTAAAAAAACAAATTCGGGGCTTTCCTGAATATTTGCAGTACTTTCAGTATCGTCTCACTATCTTTAAAGTTGTGAATTGTCCCTAAATATGTGCCTGTTCCAGACCGGAGGACGTTAAGCGAAGTTCCATCTTAGAAAGTCCTTCTAAAGTCTTATCACGTCCTACTATTGGAGAAGGACTTCTAAGAGTCTTATCACGTCCTACTATTTGAGAAGGACTTCTAAGAGTCTGATCACATCCTACTATTGGAGAAGGACTTCTAAGAGTCTTATGACCTCCTACCATTGGAGAAGGACTTCTAAGAGTCTTATGACATCCTACTGTTTGAGAAGGACTTCTAATAGTCTTATCACATCCTACTATTTGAGAAGGACTTCTAATAGTCTGATCACATCCTACTATTTGGGAAGGATTTCTAATAGTCTGATTACATCCTACTATTTGAGAAGGACTTCTAAGAGTCTGATCACATCCTACTATTTGAGAAGGACTTCTATGAGTCTTATACCGTCCTACTATTTGAGAAGGACTTCTAAGAGTCTGATCACATCCTACTATTGGAGAAGGACTTCTAAGAGTCTGATCACATCCTACTATTGGAGAAGGACTTCTAAGAGTCTGATCACATCCTACTATTGGAGAAGGACTTCTAAGAGTCTGATCACATCCTACTATTGGAGAAGGACTTCTAAGAGTCTTATCACATCCTACTATTTGAGAAGGACTTCTAAGATATGATGATGATATAAGTCTCATACTGTCTACAACGTGAATCCAGGCAGGCCCTGGTACCGTGATCGTGAGTACGTCTTAAAAACACTTAACACGGGGGTTAGTAACACGTAATTTAGAAGAAACTGTCAAAAACGGTTGGCAGTTAATCCTCCCTATTACTTACTACCCGTGATAACCTGTTTTAAGACGCGACTCGTTGATTACCGGGGTACCTGGATTGTATTATTGCACTTTCCAAGACATTGGATGAGCTGAATGATTGATGACTGTTGATTATTGGAGTCCCAACATTTTTGTTGTTCTGCAAAAAAAAGAGAAAAAAAAGAAGAAAAAAAAAAGTGGCCAGATTCTGCTTCGAAGCCGTGTTCACTGAAGAATACATCCTCACATTTCAGACACCAAAAAACAACAACCAAAACCAAAAACCGTGAGAGTACTGTTCGGGTTATCCAATAGCGGAAAAAAAAAAAAAAAAAAAAAAAATAGTGGCCAGATTCTGCTTCCAAGCCGTGTTCACTGAAGAATACATCCTCATATTTCAGACACACACCCAAAAAAACCGTGACAGTACTGTTCGGGTTATCCCTTTCTGGTATATATACCAATTAGCGAACATTCAAATAATAATTTAAAAAATGTTAGAGATACAAATTTATAAAAAAAACAACACCCTTGTTTCTCAAGGCGAAAATAGAAGAGAAAACACACACACACACACACACAACACAATGGAATCGCATTTAGCATTATGGGATGTCCCAACACCAGAGTCTGCAGCTTTGCTACACTGTGTCACTTTTCTGAGGTCTTTGGTGTGTTTGCACAGTACTGCATATTCTCCATCTCCCAGTGACCCCCCCCCCCCCTCCCTCCCTCACCCCCCACCCCCCTCGTCTTCACGAGAAAGCCTACTTCAAGAACGTCTTCAGTAATCAATGGCTTAGTTCCCATTTTTTGGTTTTTTTGCTCCGTTCTTTCGCTCCTGCGTGGAAAATTCGACCCCCCCAAAAAAAAAAACCCACCCAACCTCACACTCTTTTACTTGTCACCAAGCCATCCATTTGAAAGGAATTGTCGTTTGTTGATTATTGACACAGATGTGGTAAATGTAATGTGGTATTTTCACCCAGCTTCTTCTTGGTGTTCGCTGTTCGCCGTCATAACTATCAGCACCTTCCTACTGCCTTTCTGTCACTCTCTGCGCATCTCTCTCTTTCTCTGTATGTGTGCGTGTGTGTGTGTGCGTGTGTTTCTCGCCCCCTCTCTCCCTCTCTCTCAGACAGATTGTAAGAATAGGCAAGGCCTAAAATCTTTATCCTTGTGAAATAAAGTTTTCCGGTGTTCAGTGTTCACTGTTCTCTCTCACTTTCTGTCTTTCTTTCTCTGTGTCTGCCTTTCTTTCTCTCTCTCTCTCTTGAGAGAGAGAAACTTAGGCTTAAAGCCTCCGCCACGTACGTTGCATCAGTGGACCAGCCGGAAGGACAGGAAGACCCAAACCCTAAACCACCAAAGGGACACAACCTCTCTCTCTCTCTCTCTCTCTCTCTCTCTCCCCTCCCTTTTTTCCGGTTTATATACACGAAAAACAGCGCAGCAGCTGTTGTGAAATGGCTCGCACCACGCACCACACCACGCACCAACCACCACCACGATTCTAACAACCCTAGGCCAACAAGGTCAGAGGCAAAGCGACCCTAGGTCTTAGGTCTAGGTCAAGGTCAGGCAGGGCGCCGCAGACCTCAAGGTCAAGGTCAGGCAAGGGCGACCTCAGGTCAAGGTCAAGGTCGGGGGGGGTGGGTGTCGGGGAGGGGGGTGGTGGGGGGTGTCAGGGACTGCCGTCCGAGGAGGGCGTCCCCACAGGGCTCCCTTTCGCGTCATAAGGAATCGGAGGGGACCAGTCGCGCAGCGTGGGGGAAACCGGAGGGGCGGGTGGGGGGGGAGGAGGAGGTGGAGGGGAGGAGGAGGAGGGGGAGGGGGAGGAGGTGAAGGGGGAGGGGAAGGGGGAGGGGAAGGAGGCGGGACGTACGTCCCCCGGCGGTAGACGACGTCCCTGTCCCCGTGGTGGTGGACCCCCTTCTTCAAGGAGAGGGCGGGGCTGCGCGCGGCCTTGCGGATGGCCTTGGAGTACAGGTACGGGGACTCGCAGGCCGGGCTCGGGCTCGGGCTCTGGCTCTGGCTCTGGCGGGCAGCTTCCTTGCGTTGGTGCACGCTGTACAAATCCCCCCCAGACCCGGCATGATGGTGAGGGTGATGGTGAGGGTAGGCGTAGGGCTGAGGGGGGACGTGGTACTGGGGAAGAGGGGAGCCTCTCCGATAACCACCCCCCACGCCGCCGCCGCTGCCATACCCTCCTCCGAGTCCGTACCCTTCGCTACCCCTTCGATGGTAGTGGTGGTGGTGCGAGGGGGCAGGGGAGGGGGAGGGTGAGGGGTAGGGGGAGTCGGTGTGGTGGGGGTGTTGTGCGCGGGTTTCTGGAACTGTCGGGGTCTGGGGTGGGGGTCCTTGCTGTCCGTGTCGGAGGAGGAGCATCCCCCACCCCCGCCGCTCCAGGGCTCGGCATAGTAGACGCTGATGCTGTGCCCTGAAGAGGAGTAGCCCGGGATTTCGTCTGCAACACAGGGGGGAAAGAAAGTACACTGTGTAGTGTTTTTGCTGTTCGGCATAAACGAAAAATGAAAAAATGAAAAATGAAAATGAAACACCCGACCCCTCCCACGTGGGGATACACGTGGGGGGGGGGGGTGATCTTCCGTACAAAAAGTTCTCCACCTTCTGGAAGTTCTGTGCTTGTAACTTCCTCTAATCTCTCTCTCTCTCTCTCTCTCTCTCTCTCTCTCTCTATCTTTCTGACTGTTGGCCTCATTCTCCTGCCTTTTTGTTTTCTTCCCCCCAAAAAATCTTCCATATAGTTTTCTCCTCTGAGATCCTCCGAAATCGGCATGTGTCGGCTGAATGCAGCGAGGAGACCAGTGAAAACTGGACAGCGGACACGTGCGTGCCCACTGTGGCCTTATGGCCTGGGAAAGAAGAAGGAGAAGAGAAGAAGAAGAAGAAGAAAGAAGAAGAAGAAAGAAGAAAGAGAGAAGAGAGAAGAAGAAGGAAGAAGGAGAAGGAGAAGAAGAAGAAGAAGAAGAAGAAGAAGAAGAAGAAGAAGAAGAAGAAGAAGAAGAAGGAGAAGAAGAAGAAGAAGAAGAAGGAGAAGAAGAAGAAGAGAAGAAGAAGAAGAAGAAGAAGAAGAAGGAGAAGAAGAAGAAGAAGAAGAAGAAGGAGAAGAAGAAGAAGAAGAAGAAGAAGAAGAAGAAGAAGAAGAAGAAGAAAGAAGAAGAAGGAGAAGGAGAAGAAGAAGAAGAAGAAGAAGAAGGAGAAGAAGGAGAAGAAGAAGGAGAAGAAGGAGAAGAAGGAGAAGGAGAAGGAGAAGGAGAAGGAGAAGGAGAAGAAGAAGAAGAAGAAGAAGAAGAAGAAGAAGGAGAAGAAGAAGAAGAAGAAGAAGAAGAAGAAGAAGAAGAAGAAGAAGAAGAAGAAACACCCAAAGATGCACCAGCCATGCCTGCTCTATCAACACGAGAGCAGCCCTGCTCTAGCCCCGAAAGTCTGCGTTGTGTTACTGGGGAGCAGGCACACACGGGACATTCCATCAACCATACAGAGGCACCAGCTGCTCTCGGCTTGGTGACCATCAGATACGATGCAGAGGAGTCCTTGCGAAATATCCCCCCATGGGTGGGGTGTACCAGCCCGTTTTTCATGACTACAGAGCCCACCAGCAAAAAACCCCACCTCACTCAGAAACCAGCACGCATCCAACAGCCCCCACCACCAATGACAGGCGAGGCCAGTGCATCTCCAGACAAAGCCACAGGCTCTCGCCTTACGGTCTTAATATAATGCCTCAGAAGAGAGTCCCAGAATGTATTGTGGTCGATCTTCTTAGTTTTTTTACCTAGTCATCCCAAGAGGGAAAACAATAATGAAAAGGATACACCTGAAGGTATAAAATGTAGTATGGGATTTCTTCTGGAACAATAACCAGTGCATTGTGTAGGTTTGTTCAGTATAGCAATATTAGCCTGGGGTTTCTTCTGAAACAAAACCACAATACATAGTGTATGTTTGTTCAGTATATAAATAGTAGTATAAGATTTCTTCTGAAACACAAACACAAACACTTCACAGTGTATGTTTGTTCAGTATAGAAATAGTAGCCTGAGATTTCTTCTGAAACACAAACAAAAACAGTACATAGTGTATGTTTGTTCAGTATATAAATAGTAGTATAAGATTTCTTCTGAAACACAAAAACACAACACTTCACAGTGTATGTTTGTTCAGTATAGCAATATTAGCCTGGGGTTTCTTCTGAAACAAAAACACAACACATAGTGTATGTTTGTTCAGTATATAAATAGTAGTATAAGATTTCTTCTGAAACACAAAAACACAACACTTCACAGTGTATGTTTGTTCAGTATAGCAATATTAGCCTGGGGTTTCTTCTGAAACAAAAACACAACACATAGTGTATGTTTGTTCAGTATAGAAATAGTAGTATAAGATTTCTTCTGAAACACAAACACAACACTTCACAGTGTATGTTTGTTCAGTATAGCAATATTAGCCTGGGATTTCTTCTGAAACAAAAACACAACACATAGTGTATGTTTGTTCAGTATATAAATAGTAGTATAAGATTTCTTCTGAAACACAAAAACACAACACTTCACAGTGTATGTTTGTTCAGTATAGAAATAGTAGCCTGAGATTTCTAAAACACAAACAAAAACAGTACATAGTGTATTTTTGTTCCGTATAAATAGTAGCCTGAGTTTTCTTCTGAAACAAACAAAAACAGTACAATAGTGCATGTTTGTTCCGTATAGTAATAGTAGTCTGGGATTTCTTCTGAAAAACAAAATCACAACAGAACACAGTGTATGTTTAGGCAGTATATTAATAGTAGCCTGAGATTTCTTCTGAAACACAAAAACACAACACTACATAGTGTATGTTTGGTCAGAATATTAATAGTAGCCTGAATTGTCTTCTGAAACACAAACAAAAACAGTACACAGTGTATGCTTGTTCAGTATATTAATAGTAGCCTGAGATTTCTTCTGAAACACAACAACACAACACTACATAGTGTATGGTTTTTCAGTATAGTAATAGTAGCCTGGGGTATCTTCTGAAACAATAGAAAATAGTACATAGTGTATGTTTGTTCAGCATAGAAATAATAGGCTGTGATTTCTTCTGAAACATTAAAAATAAAAACAGTACATATGTATGTTTGTTCAGTATAGAAATAATAGTCTGGGATTTCTTCCTGAACACAAAACACAAAACGAACACAGTGTATGTTTAGGCAGTATATTAATAGTAGTCTGGGATTTCTTCTGAAACACAGAACCACAAACAGAACACAGTGTATGTTTAGGCAGTATATTAATTGTAGTCTGGGATTTCTTCTGAAACACAGAACCACAAACAGAACACAGTGTATGTTTAGGCAGTATATTAATAGTAGTCTGGGATTTCTTCTGAAACACAGAACCACAACAGTACATAGTGTATGTTTGTTCAGTATATTAATAGTAGTCTGAGATTTCTTCTGAAACACAGAACCACAAACAGAACACAGTGTATGTTTAGGCAGTATATTAATAGTAGTCTGGGATTTCTTCTGAAACACAACCACAAACAGAACACAGTGTATGTTTAGGCAGTATATTAATAGTAGTCTGGGATTTCTTCTGAAACACAGAACCACAACACTACATAGTGTATGTTTGTTCAGTATAGTAATAGTAGCCTGAGATTTCTTCTGAAACACAAAAACACAACACTACATAGTGCATGTTTGGTCAGAATATTAATAGTAGCCTGAATTTTCTTCTGAAACACAAACAAAAACAGTACACAGTGTATGCTTGTTCAGTATATTAATAGTAGCCTGAGATTTCTTCTGAAACACAAAAACACAACACTACACAGTGTATGTTTGTTCAATATAGTAATAGTAGCCTGGGGTATCTTCTGAAACAATAGAAAATAGTACATAGTGTATGTTTGTCAGTATATAAATAATAGGCTGTGATTTCTTCTGAAACATTAAAAATAAAAACAGTACATATGTATGTTTGTTCAGTAAGAAATAATAGTCTGGGATTTCTTCCTGAACACAAAACACAAACAGAACACAGTGTATGTTTAGGCAGTATATTAATTGTAGTCTGGGATTTCTTCTGAAACACAGAACCACAACAGTACACAGTGTATGTTTAGTCAGTATATTAATAGTAGTCTGGGATTTCTTCTGAAACACAGAACCACAACAGTACATAGTGTATGTTTGTTCAGTATAGTAATAGTAGTCTGAGATTTCTTCTGAAACACAAAACACAAACAGTGTATGTTTAGGCAGTATATTAATAGTAGTCTGGGATTTCTTCTGAAACACAGAACCACAACAGTACACAGTGTATGTTTGTTCAGTATATTAATAGTAGTCTGAGATTTCTTCTGAAACACAGAACCACAACAGTACACAGTGTATGTTTGTTCAGTATATTAATAGTAGTCTGGGATTTCTTCTGAAACACAGAACCACAACAGTACACAGTGTATGTTTAGGCAGTATATTAATAGTAGTCTGGGATTTCTTCTGAAACACAGAACCACAACAGTACACAGTGTATGCTTGTTCAGTATATTAATAGTAGTCTGAGATTTCTTCTGAAACACAGAACCACAACAGTTCACAGTGTATGCTTGTTCAGTATAGTAATAGTAGTCTGGGATTTCTTCTGAAACACAGAACCACAACAGTACACAGTGTATGTTTAGGCAGTATATTAATAGTAGTCTGGGATTTCTTCTGAAACACAGAACCACAACAGTACACAGTGTATGTTTGTTCAGTATATTAATAGTAGCCTGAGATTTCTTCTGAAACACAAAACCACAACACTACATAGTGTATGTTTTGTTCAGTATAGTAATAGTAGTCTGGGATTTCTTCTGAAACACAAACAAAAACACTACATAGTGTATGTTTTGTTCAGTATAGTAATAGTAGTCTGAGATTTCTTCTGAAACAAAAGCACAACAGTGCAGAGTGTATGTTTGGTCAGAATCATCAAAACTTACCATGAAAACCTGACGTCTGCTGGTAACGTCCACCACCCGTAGTAGTAGTAGTAGTAGCAGCAGCAGAAGTAGTAGTAGTAGTAGTAGTAATACTCCCACCACCTCCCCCACCACCACCACCCCCGACGCTCCCCCCACCCCCACCCCCACCCCCTGCCCCGGACCCTTTCCGCACGCGGTGGTGGGGGAGAGGGGAACAGGTGGAGGGGCGGGTGGGGGTGCGCCCGGACCCCAAGATGCGTTCCTTCTCTCCCCCAGAAGAGGAGGAAGAGGCCCCCCCTCCTCCCCCTCCTCCTCCTCCGCCACGCGAGGTGGTTGTGTGTCCCGGGGTGGCGTACTCCGATTTGACCGGTAAAGGAGTGTCGTACTCTTCGGCCAAGTAGTGCCTTCTCCTTCTCTCTGCAAATTAATGCCAAGTGAGAAAGTGAGAATTATTATTAATTTGAGTTGGAGTTTGAACCCTTTCACCGCCAAAGTCACATTTTAGCACCATAGTCCCCCCCGTGGGGATACCGGGGGGTCTTTTGCATAAATAGTTCCCCCACCTTCTGGAAGTTCTGTGTTTGTAACTTCCTCTAATCTGTCACTCTCTTTGACTCGTGCCTTTTCCCTTTGCTTGCTGTCATCTACTATCTTTCTGGCTTTGCCTTCTGGAAGTTCTGTGTTTGTAACTTCCTCTAATCTGTCACTCTCTTTGACTCTGCCTTTTCCCTTTGCTTACTGTCATCATCTACGATCTTTCTGCCTTACCACCGGTCCATTCTCCTAGCCCTTTTTTTTCACGAAACACTTTCAAAAACATCTCCTCCTCCAGCCGAAGTCGGACTTGCTGGGCCTAACTATTTCTTAGTTAGGCGCGTAACGGCAGCATGAAGCATCTATGCTCATAATCGACAGGAAACTGTCTGAGTGATCGAAGAAGGAGAAGAAGCACCACAGTGATTTAACAACACCTATGTCACTAAAAGGCATCCAATTGGGGTCTATTATCCTCCAAAGACCCGATTGTCTTAGTTTTGGGAAGTAAGGATAGACCTTATTTTGTATATACGTCACAGAAGAATCCCCCAATACTGCAGATGGATTTTGTTCTCTAACCAGGTTAATTTAATGGACATTTTGGCTGAAATATGGCTGGCGGTGGAAGGGTTAAACTCATCTTCCTGATGAAGGGGTGAAATAAAATGTCGAAAGCTGGAGACCATTGGGGGGTTTTGTGGTCATTTTGAAGTCAAAGAATTATTATCAGGTTCTCTCTCTCTCTCTATGTGTGTGTGTGTGTGTGTGGGGTGGGGGGGGTTGTGTGTTGTTGTTTTTAGGGAGAGTCGAGAGTGGTTTGGCTTGGTTATCAGTTGTTGTTTTTGTGTGTGTGGGTATAACAGATCTTGGTCTAAAACAAATATGCACGCAGCGATGGTAATGAATTTAACTGTTTCAAATTCAGCTTCCTTCCAAGGACGGTTCCAATTTGGAACGCGCTCCCAGCATCTGCAGCAGAAGCTCCCTGCTTGGTATTTTTAAGCAGGAGCTTAACACTCTGTCATTCTAACTGTATCACTCCCTCCCGAGCAAAAAGTGACAATGATGGTTGGGGCTGTGCCGGTCGGGGTACGTCCCCGGGGACCGCTACTACGGTAGCCGGATTGGCCTGACCCGAGACATGAAACGCTGGGGAGAACTCTATTTTTAGTTCCTTTGTTTTTGTGTTGATTTTTAGTTTGGTTTATTTTTCTTTCTGTCGAAACGCACAACGCTGTATAAGTGTCCGGTGGGACAGAGCAGCGTAGCCAGATTCAAATTCAAAATTCAAAAATTTCATACACATACAAGCGTATGGGTGGAGACATTAGTCGTTTCTTCACACACACTGTTTACCCGGCCAGCCACGAACCAAAAGCTGGTCGCTGTTTTCAGAGTAGTCTGTACCTCTATCTAAGCGGCTTATCTGACTGTGTTACTGTTAGCACGTTAACGTTCAAAAGGAGGGACGCATGTAGTTGAGTTGAGAGCATCTCTCTCTCTCTCTCTCTCTCTCTCTCTCTCTCTCTCTCTCTCTCTCTCTCTCTCTTAAAGTTCATGCTTGTATTGTAATTGTTATGGGCCAGTGACGGCCTAAGTCTGACCCCGTGCGCTTTATTATGCGTGTAACAATTCTTCCACAGCAGTTCAACGTCGATAAGACCAGGGAGAAATCCCACTGCCTGGTATGACCAAATTGATAGCTAGGTTCCCCCAAGTCCCCCTCCCTCCTCACCCCCTAGGTTTCCCAAGTCCCCTAACCCCCCCCCAAAAAAAAAAAAAAAAAACCCAAAAAAACCAAAAAACCCAACCAACCGGATGGTGCTGCGATTGCTGTATGGAATTTCAGATTTCATGGAAACTACAGATTTGACAAAACAATGTAGAATTTAGTCAAAGGTGGACCCTGACGGACAAGTTTTTTGCAAGAAACACGTCGAGATCACCAGAAAGACAGCCTTTTCAAGGATCGGAACACTCACTTTGCTCTGGTTTCCTATAAATTAAACCGTCAAAACGGCAATTCCTCCTTGGCGGAGATAGGAGCCATTTTGGATGGGGTGGGTGAAGGTCACTGTTTGTGGTTGAAGCGTTTTCATTGTTTGTAGTGCAGTAAAAAAAATAAATTGGAGCTGTTTCCTTTGTTGTGAGCGAAACTCCTTTAGATAATCTGTATAAACAATTTTTTTTTAATGAAACAAAATGCTTGTGTTGCGAACATTTCGTGCAAACGATTTGGTCTAGACGCAGGCGGCCATTAGAAAAGAGACGGCACATGCCTTCTCTTTGGGGTGAAATAATTTGACCTCCAGCACCTCCGCCAAGGAGGAATCGCCGATTCGACGGTTTGATTTCTAGGAAACCAGAGCAAAGTGAGTGTTGCAATCTCTGTAAAGGGTGTTTTCCTGGTGATCTGGACGTGTTTCTTGCACCAAAAAAACCTCATCCGTCAGGGTGGCCCTTTAAACCTATTCCACGCGCGCAGTACCTTTGATGTGGAGGACGATGAGGATGACAGACATGATGATGAAGAAGACGAGGAAGAGGAGACCCACGATGAGAATGCCCGGGTGGACGACGAACAGGCTCTCTGCAACACAAAAGGCGTGTGAGTAGAAATCGTCGTTACTGCAGTGATGCACTGAGGATCGAAAACTACTAGACTAGTACAAGCTGTCCTGAGAAAAGCACCCTCCTCCTCTGCCCCTTCCATTCATTTCAGATGGTTTTAGGTTAGGGATAGGGTTTGGGATAGGGTTAGTAGAAATCGTCGTTACTGCAGTGATGCACCGAGGGTCGAAAACTACTAGACTAGTACAAGCTGTCCTGAGAAAAGCACCCTCCTCCTCTTCCCCTTTCATTCATTTCAGACGGTTTTAGGTTAGGGATAGGGTTTGGGATAGGGTTAGTAGAAATCGTCGTTACTGCAGTGATGCACCGAGGGTCGAAAACTACTAGACTAGTACAAGCTGTCCTGAGAAAAGCACCCTCCTCCTCTTCCCCTTCCATTCATTTCAGACGGTTTTAGGTTAGGGATAGGGTTTGGGATAGGGTTAGTAGAAATCGTCGTTACTGCAATGATGTACCGAGGATCGAAAACTACTACTACCCCTATCCCAAACTCTATTCCTAACCTAAAACCGTCTGAAATGAATGGAAGAGGCAGAGGAGGGAGCCTTTCTGAACATTTGCCAGCTGGACATCAATCAAACCGGAGTGGTACGTACCATCATGACTATGACCCGCATGCCACCGTGTTACTATAATGGGAAAAAGAGTGAGATAAACAAAACTGCTTACGCGTACAGAGATGTGACGATAAACCGAGGTCCCGTGTGCCCATGCACTTAGCATACGTTAAACCCAGTGCCAACGAAAAAGTTGTCATTTGGTCCAAATTTACCACCACCCAACCACCCCTTTCCTTCGTCACACAAAATTCCTATGCCCAAAAACAAATTGGGGTGGCGCGCCTCTGGCTGCAACGCTCTCTCCAGGTGGGAGCAACCCGAATTTCGCAGAGACGCCCCTGTGACAATAAAGTATCTAATAATACTACTAATAATAATACTTAACTGGTAAAGTTACTTTCGAGTTGATATCTGAACAATCGAGTTTTTCGAGGTATATCCAAAAACTGTCGCACTGGGCCCTTATTATTAGTGCTGCATCCAAAGGGATTGGTTGGCTTCCGGGAACCTCCCCCCTCCCTCCCTCCCAACCGCCAGCTGTCCTCAAATCCGTTTCGTGGCCGAGAGAGTGGGGACGTACCCTTGGGCAAGTCCATCTTCACTGTAAACAAACTCTAGCCCGACAGAGTAGCACCTGCCTTCTCTGATATATAATGTGACCCAACACCGGCGAAAGGGCCACTACAGACCCACCACGTCACGTGTCAACATCACGGTTCGGGAGGAAAATAGGGTTTTACGCCCTCTTCGGCCTTTCGGCCATGTGGGGCATTTGTAAATATAAAGATGGTGGGAACAATACTGGAGACAATATACCCGGAGACAGTGCTTATCCAGTAAAGTCCCGATGTTTTTTTTAATACAGATATGTGTAGCAGTAACCACGCCTCGGATAAACCTCATCGGCTATGGCACTGCCACAATTTTGTTGTGGTTTTCACGTGTTTTCCCTCTTATATAGCTGATAAGAAATCTCAAGTCCCTTGTTTTTTTCTTCTGGGTAGCTGTGACCCACATACAGGTGTCCCGAACTTCAAATTGAGGCTGCTCTTTAAACAGATGTTTCGGTTTGAATTTGGGGGCATTTATATGGGAGTCAGACTTGGTCAAAACAAGATCTCTTTCCACCCATAAGAGGGAAAACACGTGAAACCCGTGATTTTGACAAGTGATCTGGTGGGTCTTTAAGAAGTCTTCCAAGCATATATGTGGGAAATGTGACACGTGACGTGGGGGGTCTTTAAGTATAAAACTGATCATTCTATATAAAAAAAACTGGTAAAGGTAAACCCCCCATGCATTTCTCGGTTAATTCTATTTTTCCGTTTTTGCCTTTCTTACCATACATAAAGCTGTATTTTAGGAACATTTTTAGCTAATTACCTTTTTGGAATACTAACCCTAACCCTAACCCTAACCCTAAACCTAACCCTACCCCCCACTATGTACTGCAGTACACCGCGATTTGTCACAGTTGTGGTTCGTTGCGTTTTTCCGTCTTATACGGTGGGGGGTAGGGTTAGGGTTAGGGCTAGGGTTAGGGTTAGGGATAGGGTTAGTATTCCAAAAAGGTTATTAGCTAAAAATGTTCCTAAAATACAGCTTTATGTATGGTAAGAAAGGCAATAACGGAAAAATACAATTGACCGAGATAGGTAGGGGGGGGGGGGGGGGGGGGCACATCTTGACCTTTACTAAACACTTCAGACCGCTCCCTTTCTAATGGTACAAGAACCATTGTTGTATCGCTTTCTGTTCCCAAGTTATGTGCATTATTAAAAAAGGTTAGTAGGGTGTGTCGCATGAAAATAGGTAGCTCGTAAAAATAAAAAGCTCGCTACCTATGACAGTGTATATTTGCGACATTGAGCATGAACCACAAATTTCACTTTTTTCTAGGGTTAGGGATAGGGTTAGGGTTAGGGTTAGAGTTAGTTAAATGGTTAAAGTACAGAAAAAGTGAAATTTGTGGTTGTCGCAAATACAGACTCTCATAGTAGCGAGCTTTTTATTTTTACGAGCTACCTATTTTCATGCGACAGGGTGAGTGTCGGCCATTTTGAGAAAACACAGTCTAAAGTCTAGCCTAGCTGAATAAGAAAATGCATCGACCTACTCGTATTAAAACACTTATACGACCATTTAGAGACCATATTAAAGAGTATCCTGAAAGATAGTATGCTAGAGAACAAGAAAATACCCACAGCTCAAAACTGTCCCCAAAAATGGGATTAACAATACCTTTAATTTTGTTTGATCATTATATTACTTGGTTTAGTTTAACCCTTTCGCCGCCAGCCATATTTCAGCCAAAAATGTCCATTAAATTTACCCGGGTAGAGAACAAAGTCCATCTGCAGTATTGGGGATTCTTCTGTGACATACATAAAATAAGGTCTATCCTTACTTCCCAAAACTAAGACAACAGGGTCTTTGGATAATAGACCCCAATTTGATGCCTTTTAGTGACATGGGTGTTAAACCATTGTGGTGCATAAATGCGACATTGGCGGTGGGGGGGGGGGGGGGGGGGGGGGGTTCTGGGTAGCTGTGACCCACATTGAGGTGTCCTCAACTTCAAATTGAGGCTGCTCTTTAAACTGATGTTTCGGTTTGAATTGGGGGGGGGGGGGGGGGGCATTTATATGTTTTTTTATATGATTTTGTTCTCTACCCAGGTAAACTTATAAATATAAATGCAGTATTGGGGATTCTTCTGTGACATATATATAAAATAAGGTCTATCCTTACTTCCCAAAACTAAGACAATAGGGTCTTTGGATAATAGACCCCAATTTGATGCCTTTTAGTGACATGGGTGTTAAACCATTGTGGTGCATAAATGCGACATTCGGTGAAAGGGTTAAATGCAGTAGTCTGCATTCTGTTCAATCAATTGTGCAATGCACGGTAGGGGAAGACGGGGTAAAAAGCGCATGGGCGGGTAAGAAGCCCACCCCAATTATCTCATGAAATGAAGCAAATTTCAGTCTCATTTTGCCCATGAGACGAGCGTTAATGTCTAGCATTCGTCTCATGGGCAAATTTGACTGAAATTTTCTTTATTTCATGAGATAATTGGGGTGGGTTTCTTACCCGCCCATGCGCTTTTTACCCTGTCTTCCCCTATATAAGCTTCGAGCTTCTTGTTGCTCTAATGGTCTTTCTGTTTGATCGTTTTCAAATGAATAAAGAAGCCTGTTGCAGACCTGCCACATTCTGAGAATAAAAAAAGAGGAGCGAGAATCTAGGGGCTGGCACTGGCCCCCCAGTAAAAATCCATTGCCACTTCGAAATGTGCGGCCTTCTCTTTTGTTCTTCAAACATGCAGTCGTTTTTGTCAGTTTGAGATCCATTTTAGAGTAAGAAATATTGACCATTGTCAATTTGAGATCCATTTTCGTGTAGCCCCTCACTGTCTCATGCTGACCCTTAGATGTCCATTAGCTGGTGCTTTGAATGCATGCTCTTTGTTGTGAAATTGAGTGGGAAATGTACACAAGACAGATTTTAAAATATAGGAGCTGGGGAGGTTGCAAGAGGAGCTAGGAGCAATGCTCCAACATATCTGAGCTGCTCCTCTGAAATCGGAGCAAGTGGCAGGTCTGCTGTTGTGATAAACTAGCCCAGCGACTTAATGTCCATTTCGTGGTGCTGGGTCACATTATAGTTATGGAAGTTGT
>CM065713.1:7433378-7445878 GCA_017654935.2 Phymorhynchus buccinoides
ACCAAGGTTGTTTAAGGACGTACTCACGATCACGGTACCAGGGCCTGCTGGATTCACGTTTGTAGACAGGGAGACTATATATCAGCATATCTTAGAAGTCTTCTCAAATAGTAGGATGTGATAAAGACTCTTAGAAGTCCTTCGTTCAATAGTAGGATGTGAATCAGACTCTAGAAGTCCTTCTCCCATAGTAGGATGGATCAGACTGCTTAGAATTAGTCCTTCTCCAATAGTAGGATGTGATCAACTCTAGAAGTCCTTCCCAATAGTAGGATGTGATCAGGAATCTTAGAAGTCCTCTCCCAATAGTAGGAATGTGATAAGACTAGAAGTCCTTCTCAAACAGTAGGATTGTCATAAAGGACTCTTAGAGTCCTTCTCCAATGGTAGGAGGTCATAAGACTCTTAGAGTCCTTCTCCAATGGTAGGATGTGACAGGACTCTTAGAAGGTCCTTCTCAAATAGTAGGAGTGATCAGACTCTTAGAAGTACTTCTCAAACAGTAGAGTGTGATAAGACTCTTAGAAGTCCTTCTCCAATGGTAGGAGGTCATAAGACTCTTAGAAGTCCTTCTCCAATAGTAGGATGTGATCAGACTCTTAGAAGTCCTTCTCAAATAGTAGGATGTGATCAGACTCTTAGAAGTCCTTCTCAAATAGTAGGACGTGATAAGACTTTAGAAGGACTTTCTAAGATGGAACTTCGCTTAACGTCCTCCAGCCATGGAACGATGGGCACATATTTAAGAGTGATCAATATAACCACTTTAAAGTGTATTGTGAGGGACTTACTGGAAAGTAACTGACAAATTTTCAGGAAAGCCCGTCGAATTTGTTTTTTTAATACTAATAAGGGTAATCCAGATAGTTAGGACTTCTAAGATCTCATGATGTTATGTCTCATACTCGCTCAATGTGAATAAGGGCCACAGGCAGTTTCCTCTCCCCCATTCCCTCCCCCATCCCTCCAACCTTGAAACAACAGCCAAAAAAAAACAGAGTTCATCATAGTATTAAAGCACTTGTATTAATATTAGCAGAGACTTCGCTCATCGTCTTCCGCTTACCTCCGTAACGATCGACATGAGTTCTGCGATTGATTTGATTGATTGATTTGTTGATTGTTGATTGCTTGCGGAAGCGGGACTTGTCTGTGATTTTTGTGTGCTTAAACAACTGACCTTTCTTCTGCCAAACTGGGATCCTCAAAACAACAAGTACATTTTGTTTTTGTGACCATTCTGTATATGCCTTGTGTGTTTTGTCTGTCTGTCTGTCTGCTTGTGTGTGTGTTTGTATGTCTGTCTGTGTATCGGTTTTGTCTAAAGATTTTGTTGTCTGTTTGATAATTTCGATTTGTTGTTATTGAAAATAATATTATGAAGAGGGATCTGACACTTGTGGGTTTTTTAATAGTGGGACCTATTTAGGGAGGTGTCTCTCTTCTGGCTCGAGTCCATCTTTTATTTCGCGAGGTTTGTTTAGTTTCTCTAAGCTCTGTAACTGTAGAAGAAGAAGAAAGAAGAAAAAAAGTTTTTGGATTCTTATGTGCTAGGCCGGCCATTTGCCTCTTTCTAGTCTCCGCTTTTGTTTATTGGCCAAAAATCTGGCACGTTGCCCCGCACGCTCTAGTCTGTAGCTGATTAGCATTTGTACACATAGGTGTTCAAGTGACTGTACCGGCTGTTGGTACGACGCCCTGGAGGTATTTTAGGCCAGGAGTTAAGCCAACGCTCATCAAACAACCCAATCTGGAAACTCTACAATGGATCAATCTATGAGGGACGATTTGGAGAGCGTGATACTCTGCGGTGATATCCCGTTGAATGTGTTCCATCAAATTGATATTTATAATTTTTTTTTTTTAAATCCATGCATACCGTATTAACTACATCCCATTTTAGGAATCAGGTTTTATGTATGTGTGTGTGTCTTGAAATTCTGTGTGGCTTTTGATTGTCCATAGTAAGACTTTTAGTCACCATCTGGAGGGTCTCTGTAGTAAGAAATACTGTCAACAGCAACAAAAAAAGAACAAGAAACGTACCCCGCCGGCCCCCCCCCGTGAATACCTTGTTACCCCGCCCCCCACCCCTTGTTTTCGAGTAGAGGGAATAACCCACCCTCTTATGGGATGGGGGTTGCCGATTATACGGTTCGTTTCTAGGAACCAAGCAAAGTAACTGCTGCGATCCTCTGTAAAGGGTGTTGTTTGGCTGCTGATCCCTGGACGTGTTTTCTCTTGCAACACAGCTGTTCCGTTCCACCCAAAATCAAAGCTATTTAGTTAAAGGACCCCGACCGAAATGCTAGAAATCGTAGATTAAAAAAATGCCCTGCAACCAAGCTGTGTGTTTGCCAAATTTATTGGGCGGCTTGTGGTTCTTCATTGCCTTTGTAATATATTTTCTTCCAATCAGACTTTATGGTTAAATTAAAAAAAATAAAATACTAAAAAAACGTTATTTTTGCCTTGGAGGCAGTATTATGCAACATCATAATTAGTAGTCTTAGAGTTAGAACACTTTTCTTGAATAATACACCTTTAGTATCGCCAAACATAAAGTAGAAAATCAGGAAATGCATCTTATTTGCCCCATCAGTAGATGAAAAAATCTAGCAACAACTACCAACTGCGAATTACAACATACCCACCGTATATAGTCACATCTACACAACAACATATTCGGTGATTCGTATTTAATGGACAAGGCGATCTTAAGGTAACCTTGAAGTTGGCTTGGAAAAAAAACTTCTCTACTCGTTCATAATGTGGGAATGATAAACTATAACTGTTACCTCCCGAACGAAAACAGCTTGTTGTGCTTGGCAAACAAACTCATCCGTCAGGGTTGCCCCCTTTAATTGATTTTTTTTTTGAATGTGCTTCGTTCTTGTGGAAATGATGAAAGAAGATAATGAGTGTGGATAGATGGGCAACAGTATGACTGTCCTTAGATAAAACTCATCCGTCAGGGTGCCCCTTTAACCCTTTCTCCGATCTTCGCCCTATTTTTTTCAGCCAAAATTGTCCATTACATTTACTTGGGTAGAGAACAAAATACATCTGCAGAATTGGGGAGGAGCGATTGATTCTTCTGTGATATATATATAAAATAATGGTCTATCCTTACATCCCAAAACTGAGACAACAGGGTCTTTGGATATTATAGACACCAATTTGATGCCTTCTAGTGACATAAGTGTGTTATATCATTGTGAGGTGCTAGAAATGTGACTTTGGTGGTGAAAGGGTTAACTGATTTTGAAATGTGCTTCTGCTATGATTGATACAAGAAGGTAAATGAGTGTGCATAGATGGACAAGCAGTATGGACTGTCTTTAGAATAATAACTCATCCGTCACGGGTTATGTGCCTTTTTAACTGAATTTTGCCAAATGTTTTTTCGTTTTATGATTGATAAAAGAGAAGGTGAATGATTGTGTTGCATAGATGAGCAACCAGTAAGGCTGTTGTCCTTACGATAAAACGCATTCCGTAAGGGTTGGCCTCTGTTAGACTGATTTTGAAATGTTGCCTGTCGTTATGGGTGTGATTGACTAACAAGAAGGTGGTAATGAGTGTGTGCACTAGATGGACAACAGTATGGACTGTCTGTCTTAGATCAACAGATTCATCCGTCAGGGTTTCGCCTCTTTAACTGGATTTTTTGACAGTGTGCTTCGTTATGATTGATAAAAAAAAGAAGGTAATGAGTGTGAATAGATGGACAACACGTTATGGACTGTCCTTAAGGTTGTATTCCTTTATAGAACAGTGACTTCTACCTTATGTTTACTGCGTTGTATCTGCTCCCACGCCCAGGTCTTTGAGACAGGAACGGGGGTACATTGGATTAGGCACAAGGGTTCTGTTGCCGATTCTGTCGTGGGACAGGATGGTCCGCCCTCTCTCCTCTGTGTGTGTGTGTGTGTGTGGTTGTGTGTGGGTGTGTTGTGTGTGTTGTGTTGTGAAGTCAGAATCATCTTTATTGAGGGTTAAAGAATAAGCTAAGAAAGCTTTTTTAATTTTATATCCTGCCCTGTGTGTTTGTGTGTGTGTGTGTTGGGTTTGTGTTGGCTGTGTGTGTGTATGTGTGTGTGTGTGGGTGGGTGTATATGGAAGTGTGCATGTATGAATGATGTGTGTGTGAATGGCGTGTGTAATGTTTATGTGTCTATAGTTTATGTGTGTTTTTGCTGTGTGTGTGCGTTGTGTGTGTGTGTGTATGTGTGTGCGGGGGGGAGTCGTGTGTGTGTCCTGTGTGGGAATGTGTGTGTGTATGAAGAAAGATAGCAGCCGTTATTTATTTAGTTCGTGTTCTGTCATAGTGCGTTAGCGCCTAAACAAACGGACCCGAAGATTTTATCAACATTGCCAGGTACGAGCGTGCTTTCTTTACGTTCTGACAATGGCATGTGTTCTGTGCGTCCGTCCCTCCCCCCACCCGCCCCACCCCCTACCCCCAACTCCCCACCCCAACCCCCTATAACCCCTCACACCCACATGTGGCCGCAAATTTAAAATGGGAGGCAATATAAATTTGTAGGGCATTGCCACGTGAGGAAGTTCTGATCGCTTCTCGGCCTTCTTGGCTAAGACAGTTGTGATTGCAGGAACATCAATATTTTTTTGTTATACTTGGTGGTGGTTTGTTCAGCCCCGTCGTACATGGCGAAAAAGCCGATACGCGACGTTAAACTGAACTTCCATCCACATGAGGAACGACCGCTGAAATTCAGTGAGTTGGGGGGGGGGGGGGAACGTTGAACTTTCAAAGAGAGTTGAATTATGAAAGTTCAGCGTAACTCGGGCGAGAACGAGAGCGGGTCAAAGTTAGTAGTCTAGTATAGAAAACGAACACCCGTGGCAAATGATTTTCTTCTTCTGAATGAATGAAAATTACATTTAACGTTCTCCGGTCTGGAACAGACACATATGGGACATTAGTAGATATAAAGATGGTGGGAATGATCCTGGAGGCAATGCCCGGAGGCAGTGCAACACCAGGAAAGTCCCGAATTTTCGTTTTAACAATACAGATGTTTTTGTGGAGTTTGTTTTCTTCTTCTTCTTCTTCTTCTTCTTATTATTATTATTATTATTATTATTATTATTATTATTATTATTATGATTGTTATTATTATTATTATTTACTCATAGGGGAAGACGGGGTAAAAAGCGCATGCGCGGGTAAGAAGCCCACCCCAATTATATCATGAAATAAAGAAAAATTTCAGTCAAATTTGCCCATGAGACGAATGCTAGACATTTAACGCTCGTCTCATGGGCAAAATGAGACTGAAATTTGCTTCATTTCATGAGATAATTGGGGTGGGCTTCTTACCCGCCCAATGCGCTTTTTACCCCGTCTTCCCCTACTGTGTTCAAAATAGATCGTATTGAAAATGCCGTAGTTTTGTTTTGGGGGGTTTATGTAGAACATTTTAAAATACTGTACCCGATCACAATAAAAAAATGTAAATGTCCTGATGACAAAACAATCGTGTGGAGAATAACTAAAAGGGAAAGCAATTCGTTCCTGGCCATACTCCACCGATGTCAACAAAAACGTTCTGCCTTGTGTGTATCCTTGTGTTGCGGTTTTATTCATTAACCTGGAAGCACAGTTTATATATACTGGTCTCCAAAATTTAAAGAAAACAAGGCAAGACAAGGAAGAACGATCTTCTCTCTTCTGTCTTGGAGGCATGCTTATTGAGAGCTCTGGTTGCCGCCCTTAAATACACATTCGTGTCTAACTTTTGCTCAGCAGTGTTCACTACAGTCATGCCTTGCACGTGCAATAGGCAAGAAACCTGCATCAGCCCTGATTCTTCAGCGAAAAGAGACCAAACTTTCGTGAAATTCTCGTGAATTTGCCACATTTTAAGCGTACCTGAAAACGCTGTTGCTGTACTGCAATGTCTGCAAAACTGGTTCAGGCACGTGCAACAGGAAGGAAAGTTATTGAGTAGCCTAAGTTTTGCCATTTTCTTCATTGTTGTCTTAGTGTACAATAAATATATATCAAGCTACTGAAAACAGAAGCCGGCCCTTAACTTTTGGAGACCAGTATATATGGCATGATTGCCATCTGGGGTTTTTTTCTAGATGGCTTGGAAAGTGTCCTTGCGTATTGAGTGAACGCACTCGACTCTCTCGTAAGCTTACCGGTTGCGCAAAAAGCCTTTTGTTATGACACATTTTGTCGCCGGTCACATTTTGTCGCCGGCGACAAAATGTGACGTATTAACAAGTCATATTTTGTCGCCGATCGCTTTTTCAACTTCTGTTTTTTGGGGGTGCGTTAGAGGGGTAAATCTATGGAAACGTCTCTCTCTCTCTCTCCTCTCTCTCTCTCTCTCTCTCTCTCTCTCTCTCAATCTCTCTCTCTCTCTCTCTCTCCTCCTCTCTCTCTCTCATCTCTCTCTCTCTCTCTCTCTCTCGAGGACTGGATAAAAAAAAGTATTTATACTTACTATTTATAACTTATTCAAGTTATTCTCTCTCAGTCTCTCTCTCTCTCTCTCTCTCTCTCTCTCTCTCTCCTCTCTCTCTCTCTCTCTCTCTCTCTGGTACGCAAAACAAGCATGCGCGTTCACTTAGACCCCCCCCCCCCCCACCCCCCGCGAGCGAGCGAAAGTGGAAGGTTTACCGTCCTCTCGGTCTGAAACAGACACATATGGGACATTTGTAAATACAAATATGGTGGGAACAATACTGGAGGCAATGCCCGGAGGCAGTACGAAACCAGTAAAAAGTCCCGATTTTTTTTATTAATACAAGCTTATGCTTCTTTCCCCCCCCCCCCCCCACCCCCCCCCCCCCCCCCCCCCCCACCCCCCCCCCCCCCCACACAACACACAAATTAAATTTTTTTTGATGTGGTTGACCAGTGGTCAGTGTTACTGACCAGTGGTCATTTTGGCCTATTTTCACTGTTTGACTGCAAATTAGTGTATTAGGAGTTCAAATGAACAATTTGTGATCGGCGACAAAATGTGTCATAACACCTTTTTTCTACCATACAGTGGAACCTCCCTTATAAGACCTTCAAAAAAAAACATCCAAAATGAGGTCTTATAAGGGAGGTAATTTTAATACTTACAAAGAAGGGCAATGTCTCAGAGAAGTAGGTCTTTTTTTGTCTTTCTTTTTTTCTCTTTTTTTTTTTCTCCAGAGAAGTGGGTCTTATGTGGGGAGGGAGTCTTATAATGGGAGGTCTTTATAGGGAGGTTCCCGCTGTACTGTGCATTCAATGTGGTTTCTGGTTCGGTTGGTTCATCTACGAAGAGATCGTCTTCTCCCTTCTCTTCTGCGCTTATAGTTCCCCCACCTTCTGGAAGTGTTGTGCTTGTAACGTCCTCTAACCCATCACTCTCTTTGACTCTGCCTTTTCCTCTTTGCTTAAACTGTCATCTACTATCTTTCTGTCTTACTGGTCCATCCATTCTCCTGCCTTTTTTTCTCTATAAATTCTTACAAAAGATTTCTTCAGCCGAAGTCGGACATGGCTGGGCCTAACTATTTCTTAGTTAGGCGCATAACGGCAGCATGACGCATCTTACGCTCATGTTATACACAGGAAAATTGTCTTGAGCAAAACGAATAATAATAATAATCAGGGTTTCTGAAAACGTAGAGATTGTGCGTATATTTACGCACTAGAACTCTCTCGAATCACCCCCCTAGAGTCTGAAACCATGCGTGAGATTCGCCCTTTAAAATCTCAAGTTGGGGGTGAGATGACGGACGAATCATTGATTCGTGCGTTCACAACAGTCATTACTTTCGCGGTAAGCGAATGACGTCGGTGCATCACGCTTCGCCTAATTACACTTCGCCTAACAACATCTCGCCTAATCACATCTCGCCTAATTACACTTGGCCTAATCATTATCGAGTTGCTTATCATATGTAACACTTCGCCTAAAATTTCCAACAAGGTCTTAGGGCTTGATAAAAATCGATGAAAGTTGATAAAAAAGTTCAGCTTATTGATACAAACAAAAATCAATTGCAGGCGGAGACAGACGAGAAAGGGACAGAGAGAGAGAGAGAGAGAGAGGAGAGAGAGAGGGAAAGAGAGAGGAGGAGGGGGTGAGGAGAGAGAGTATAGAGAGAGAGAGAGAGAGAGACAGAGAGGAGAGAGAGAAGAGAGGAGAGAGAAAGAGAGAAAGGAGAGAGAGAGAGGAGAGAGAGGGAGAGAGAGAGAGGGTAGAGAGAGAGAGAGAGGGAGAGAGAGAGAGAGAAGGAGAGGGTGAGAGAGAGAAGAGAGAGAGAGGAGAGAGAGAGAGAGGGGACGAGAGAGTGAGAGAGAGGAGAGAGGTGAGAGGGAGAGGAGAGGAGAGAGAGAGAGGGAGGGAGAGAGAGAGAGAGAGGAGGGAGAGAGAGAGAGAGAGAGGGAGAGAGGAAGGGCAAGAGAGAGAGAGAGAGAGAGAGAGGAGAGGGAGAGAGAGAGGGAGAGAGAGAGAGGGAGAGAGGAGAGAGAGAGGAGAGGGAGAGAGAGGGGGAAGGGAGAGAGGGGGAGAAGGAGAGAGAGAGAGGAGAGAGAGAGGGAGGGAGAGAGGGAGAGAGAGGGCGAGAGGGAGAGAGAGAGCAGAGAGAGAGGGAGAGAGAGGAGAGAGAGAGAGAGGGAGAGGAGAGGAGAGAGAGAGAGGGAGAGGAGAGAGAGAGGGAGAGAGAGAGAGAGAGGGAGAGAGAGAGAGAGAGGGAGGGAGAGAGTGGGAGAGAGAGAGAGAGGGAGGGAGAGAGAGGGAGAGATGAGAGAGAGGGGGAGCAGAGAGAGAGAGAGAGAAGGGGGGAGAGGGACTGAGAGGGAGATGTAGTAGGAGAGAGAGAGACGAGAGAGAGGGAGAGAGGGAGGATGGAGAGAGAGAGAGAGAGAGAGGATTGCAGGTGAATTGCAGTTTGGAAAATCTACCTTGTGAACATTGTGATGATCGGAATTATTTTGTTTCTGCAAATACGTGATTGAATGCACGTGGAGCATTAAAATATGAACATTCACAGACATTTCGACTTCTGTTGTCTGTTTCACGATAACCTTTTGAGGCTGATTAGGCGAGTTGTGCTAATCATTTTTAGGCAAAATGTTACGCTTGGGTTTTTCGTGACATCCATATAATACTGTCGCCGTGGGATCGTGTCGCAGCGATAGCATTTCACGTGAAATACTGTTGCAGCAGTATATTATTTTCTGGAAAAAAAAAACTGTTTCGCGCGCAGCAAATGTTCACGAAAAATGTCCTATAAAATATTGTCTCATGCCTTAAAATACTGTCTCTCCAAATTTTGCGACAGTTTTTTGCGACAGGACACTGTGAAATATTGTAGTCAGTAAATACTGTCGCTTGCGAACACATTTCCACGTGAAATGTTGCTGCTAGAGTTAATATTTTCTGTGAAATATGGTCGTAGCGTTAATATTTCACAGCGACGGTGAAATGCTGTCGCTGCAACACGATTTTATTTCTAGGTAGCGACGCCATTTTATGGACATTTCTTGTGAAATCCTGTCGCGCTTCAATTTTTTTATAAAATAATGTCGCTCAGCGATACTTTCACGAATAAGCTGCAGTGTTTCCCAGGAAATAGTGTCGTTGCTACACAATTTTATGAGCGACAGTATTATATACGACACCGGCACGAAAGGTCGAGATCAAAGGATTAGGCGAAGTGTGATTAGGCGAAGTGAGGCGCACCCAATGACATTGTTCCCATTTCAATGGCCTACTGCCACGAGCTGGAGTCGCGAGACTCGATCTCCTGAAAACTTTACTACAAGATCGTGCAAAAAATCCTGGTCCTTTAAAAGGTGGACCCTGATGGATGAGTTTTTTTGCAGGAAACACGTCCGTCCAGATCACCAGAAAGACAGTCTTTTCGAGGATCGGAACACTCACTTTGCTCTGGTTTCATAGAAATCAAACCGTCAAAACGTCGATTCCTCCTTGGCGGAGATGCCGGAGAGATAAGCCATTTTCGATAGGGTGGGTGGAGGTCACTATTTGCGGTTGGAGGTTTTTTCTTTCTTTTTTGTAGTGCAGTTAAAAAAAAGGGAACTATTTCCTTTGTTGTGAGCGAAACTCCTTTAGGTCAACTGTATAAAATTCTATATTTTAAAAAATAGATAATTAACGGCTTGTATTGTGATCTCGTGCAAACGAACTGGTCTGAACTCAGACAGCCACTAGAAAAGAGAAGGCCTTCTCTTTCACTGAAATAATTTGACTTCCAGCACCTCCGCCAAGGAGGAATCTCCGATTTGACGGTTTGATTTATAGGAAACCAGAGCAAAGTGAGTGTTGCAATCTGTGTACAGGGTGTTTTCCTGGTGATCTCGATGTGTTTCTATCAAAACCCCATCCGTCAGGGTGCCCCTTTAAGCTTGGCTGCACTCTCGAAAATGTGCCAGAAATTTTGAAAACAAACGAAGGAACAGATTGTTCCTCAAACAGGGGGAAAAAAGCAGTGGTGTGAGTGAGTGAGTGTGTGTGTGTGTGTGTGTGCGTGCGAGCGTGTGTGTGTGTATGTGTGTGTGTGTGTGTGTGTGTGTGTGTGTGTGTGTGTGTGTGTGTGGTGTGTGTGTATGTGTGTGTTTGTGTGTGTCTGCGTTTATTTGTGTGTGTGTGTATGTGTGCGTGTGTGGTGTTTGTTTGTGTGTGTGTGTGTTGTGTGGTGTGTGTGTGTGTGTGTGTGTGTATGTGTGTGTATGTGTGTGTGTGTGTATGTATGTGTGTGTGTGTGTGTATTTGTTTGTGTGTGTGTGTGTGTGTTTGTATGTGTGTGTGTGTGTGTTTGTGTGTATGTGTCCCCGTACAGGAATTGGGGTTGAATTTCTCTCATATGTTCGTTTTGACCATTCAAAATTTCAAACTGGGGGCGAAAATACCCCTTAAAACTGTAAGCAAGGGTGGGTGGGTGAGCGTACCCCTTAAAACTGTAAGCAAGGGGGGGTGGGTGAGCGTACCCCTTAAAAGATGACGAAATCAGAAACCCTGCTAATGTGTTATAATTTGTGTTTCATCTCCATTCTCTTCTATGAACAGGCGTCAGAACTGTCAGAAAGATTTGCCCATTTGATTTTCAGAGGATTCAGAGTTTCTGGCAGCAAACGCATTACGCACGGTCAGTGATAAAATAACAGAAACTTGAAAAGGTGAATAAATATACAGTTTAATATCTAAGGACGCTTTTTTGTTTTTATAAAAGGCATGAACATTAATTACAAACATGAATTATTTTTTCATTTTTCTTCTCAAATTTCTTTAGCGTTATCAAAACTTGTGTCCGAACTTGGAATAGCAATATTATGATTAATCTCTCTGAGTGCCAAATGGATTGATATGCATAACTGTTAGGGGCCAAGTTTGTGTTGGCTTGCATTTTTTTTTTTTAATGCGTTTATGACAACACTTACGGTAGAGTTTACGATGACGGATCCTCGTGTGTTTTCGCAACTGTATTAGTCAAAACTGCAGCATCATACAAACATCGTATTAAGACCATATTATAACTGCAAGGAACGGAGAAATCGGACTAACCATTGGTGGCTACGTGCCGATGTGTCCACGTGTCGTTGTGTCCACGTGTCGTTGTATCCACGTGTCGTTGTGTCCACGTGTGGATGTGTCCCGAGTGTTGATGTGTCCCACAGTAACTGTTCTCAGCTCCTGAGAAGGGAAGTACATTTCCGAAATATTACCAGAAACAACGTGGGCGTTCGTTTTTTTTGTTCGGAAGTAGCCCAAAAGGGCGCGTTTTGGCAAATGACGATTTGGGCGCATAGCCCAAATGAGCGCGGGTGGTCGTATCCCATATGAGCGCGTATCTATCCTACAAGGCCGATATACGTATGTCCTAAAAAGAGCGCATCTCGATCATAATTCTTTAATTTCAAAATCTACGAGAAAACACAGCACATAAAAGAATTCCCCCCTAACCCTAACCCTAACCCCCTAACCCTAACCCTAACCCTAACCCTAACCCTAGCACATAAAACAATTCCCCCCTAACCCTAACCCTAACCCTAACCCTAACCCTAACCCTAACCCTGACCCTAACCCTGACCCTAACCCTGACCCTGACCCTGACCCTAACCCTGACCCTAACCCTAACCCTGACCCTAACCCTGACCCTAACCCTAACCCTAACCCTAACCCTAACCCTACTATCTGCTAATAGACTCGAAAACACGCGCTCACATGGGCCATCAAAAACGCGCCTATATGGGCTATGAAACGCGCCTATATGGGCTATAAAACGCGCTCATATGGGCTATAAAACGCGCCTATATGGGCTATAAAACGCGCCTATATGGGCTATAAAACGCGCTCATATGGGCTATTAAACGCGCCTATATGGGCTATAAAACGCGCCTATATGGGCTATAAAACGCGCTCATATGGGCTATGCACTGTTTTGGGAATCTCTGTTTTTGTTCACCTCCTTTCAGTTCATGCCTTTTGTTGACCCTCATCACCAGCATGAAGCAA
>CM065713.1:7450878-7473378 GCA_017654935.2 Phymorhynchus buccinoides
TTTGAGCAATCTCGTTTGTCTAGGCGATTTAGAGAGTTCCCTTCTGGACTAAGAGAATAGATTTCTAAGAAAGTGTGTGGAAGGGAGGGAGAGAGAGAGAGAGAGAGAAGAGAGAGAGGAGGAGAGAGAGAGAGAGAGAGAGAGAGAGAGAGAGAGAGAGAGAGAGAGAGAGAGAGAGAGAGTTTCTGTGTTTGAGTGTGTGTTTGAGTGTGTGTGTGTGTGTTTGTGTTTGTTTGTGTGTGTGTGTGAGTGTGTCTGTGTGTGAGTGTGTCTGTCTGTGTGTGTGTGTGTCTGTCTGTGTGTGTCTGTGTGTGTGTGTGTGTGAGTGTCTGTCTGTGTGTCTGTCTCTGTGTGTATGTGTGTGAGTGTGTCTGTCTGTGTGTGTGTGTGTGTGTCCGTGTGGAATTTCTAACAATCATAACAATAATGTCAAAAATCCATTTGGACTGCCTACAGAAAATCTCGTATTGTTGCACACACAAAAGCGCCAGCCACACGTCCAGTAAAATCGCACGATTGTACGACACGATTCGATCACGTGGTCTCGAACCGCGTCAGTCACATTTTGTTCTGAGAGACCACGTGATCGAATCGTATCGTACAGTCTTGCGATTTTAGTGGACGTGAGGCTGACTCTTTATTCAGGCCTACTCATAGTACTATTTTTGTACAGTCATTCAAGACTCTGGTGTTTTAACTGCAGAAATTAAGAGTAAAACGGATTTAAACAGGGGGGAATCTGTGAATATTGTTTTGTGTGGAAAATGTCTTTAGTGTATGTGGGTGTGGGTTGTGTTGGTTTTTTTTTCAGATGAAGGGTCGAATTAAACTTTATTATCACAATCTCCTGCCTTTAAAAATAAAAAAATAAATCTCAATGATTTTCTCCTTTGAGCTAGCTACTCCGAAATCGGCCTCTCCTCTAGTTTGAGAGGCCTACGGTGACTTAGAGCCAAAACGGACTATCTCCAGATAGTCCATCGACTTATTTTTGGAACGTAGTGCGAAAAGTAATAACTTATATTATTATGAAAAAAAAGACTGAACAAATATAAAGAGCATAATCCCTATTTAAAAAAAAAAATGTTAATCTTTTTTGTAATACAAGTGTTTAGTTTTGGCAATACGTTACAAAACAAGTCAATGTTCTATCTGCTGACAGTCCTTATTATCCCATTGTGGCGGTACCATAGCCGATGAGGTTTATCCAAGGCGTGGTTACCGCTACATATATCTATATTGATAAAAACTCGGGACTTTACTGGTGTTGCACTGCCTCCGGGCATTGCAGCCAGTATTGTTCCCACCATCTTTGTATTTACAAATGTCCCATATGTGTCTATGACCGAGAGGACGTAAAACACCATTTTTCTTCTTCTGCTGACAGTCCGTTTTGACTCTAAAGGTCTGTATACGCGTTAACGATATTCGCGAGATATTTCTATTTCCCCATGGCAGCTCAGTGAGCCGTAAGTCATATTAAGGTCTGTGTACACACGTTAACACTATTCACAAGATATTTCTGTTTCCCCATGGCAACACAGTGAGCCGTAAGTCATATTAAGGTCTGTTTACACGTTAACACTATTCACAAGATATTTCTGTTTCCCCATGGCAACGCAGTGAGCCGTAAGTCAAATTAAGGTCTGTGTACACGTTAACACTATTCGCAAGATATTTCTGTTTCCCCATGGCAACGCAGTGAGCCGTAAGTCAAATATTAAGGTCTGTGTACACGTTAACACTATTCGCAAGATATTTCTGTTTCCCCATGGCAGCTCAGTGAGCCGTAAGTCATATTAAGGTCTGTTTACACGTTAACACTATTCACAAGATATTTCTATTTCCCCATGGCAGCTCAGTGAGCCGTAAGTCATATTAAGGTCTGTGTACACGTTAACACTATTCACAAGATATTTCTGTTTCCCCATGGCAACACAGTGAGCTGTAAGTCATATTAAGGTCTGTGTACACGTTAACACTATTCGCAAGATATTTCTGTTTCCCCATGGCAACGCAGTGAGCCGTAAGTCAAATTAAGGTCTGTGTACACGTTAACACTATTCACAAGATATTTATTTTCCCCCATGGCCACGCAGTGAGCCGTAAGTCATATTAAGGTCTGTGTACACGTTAACACTATTCACAAGATCTTTATTTTCCCCCATGGTAACACAGTGAGCCGTAAGTCATATTAAGAGTGGGCTACCACTGTGTTGTCATGGGGAAAAAAAAATATATCGTGAATAATGTTAGCGTGTACACAGACCTTTAGTATGACTTACAACTTGCCATGGTGAAATACTGATTTTTGTGAATAATGTTAACGTGTACATAGACCTTATAGACCCACTGACCCACTACGATTAAGGCCCTTGGTTGTTGTTTTTCTCGGTAGCTGTGACCCACATACAAATGCCCCCAACTTTAAATTGAGGCTGCTCTTTAAAATGTTTCGTTTTCAGTTTGGGGGGCATTTGTATGGGAGTCAAACCTGGTCAAAACAAGATTTCTTACCAGCTAGCTATAAGAGAACCCGTGAAACCCGTGATTTTGACACGTGATCTGGTGGGTCTTTAGTAAGGCATCGCATAGCCTTTCACAAACAGACTAAACTGCACGATTTTCCGTTACTGTATATAAGATAATTTACTGTTCCATGATATTCCATTACTGTAAACAGTTTTTTTTAGTGTTTTTTTTTTTTACTGTACCATGATTTTCCATTACTGTAGAAAATAATTTACTGTAAAGCTCTCACTTTCCTATAGGCCCTTACTAATGTCATTGCCGATGACGTAATGACTGTACGTGCTTGTGAAGTGAAGTGAGAATGGTTTTGTTCATGCTTTTCGGGTGTCGCAACAATTTCGGATCAATGAAGATGTTATTTTATTTGTGTGAAAACCTCACGTGCTTGAAGGTGGACCCTGACGGATGAGGGTTTTTTGTGTGCAAGAAACACGTCGAGATCACCAGAAAGACAGCCTTTTCAAGGATAGGAACACTCGCTTTGCTCTGGTTTCCTAGAAATCAAACCGTCAAAACAGCGATTCCTCCTTGGAGAAGGTGCCGGAGAGAGAAGCCATTTTGGATGGGGTGGGTGGGGGGGCCAAACCCATTGTGGTTGAAGCTTTTTTCTTTTTTTTTTTTAGTCGTAGTGCAGTAAAAAAAAAATTGAAGCTATTTCCTTTGTTGTGAGCGAAACTCATTTAGATAAACTGCATAAAATGTTTTAAAAAAAGATAAATAAAAAGGCTTGTATTGCGAAAAAAATCGTGCAAACAATTTGTGGTCGCCATTACAAAAGAGACGGCACACGCCTTCTCTTTCAGTGAAAGAATTTGACTTCCAGTACCTCCGCCAAGGATGAATCCGCCGATTTGACGGTTTGATTTCTAGGACACCAGAGCAAAGTGAGTGTTGCGATCTCTGTAAAATGGTGTTTTTCATGGTGATCTCGATGTGTTTCTTGCAAAAAAAAAAAAACGCATCCGTCAGGGTCCACCTTTAAAACTAATTGGATTTTTGTTTTCTACAACGTAATTCGATTACCATAACAGAACTGTTGTGGTGAATGAAAGGTAGGGTTTACGTCCACTCGGCTGCAAAACCCCCAGCACATATGGGATGAACCATCAACCAACCAACCATCATTCCATGCTCCGAGCAGATCCTGGAGGTACTGCAATACCAGGTCTGATCAAAACTTAAGAACTATTGTGGTGTTTTCCTGTTGTCTATTTATTTGGCCACTGCAACGATCACCTTTTGCAAGAGTGAATGCCTTTGGTTAGATGCTTGAGCACTGACCAAACAAGGGTATAACTCTCGCCAATAACCCTATTTGAGGCCAGTGAATGTCTGCCTTTTGCAAGAGTGAATGCCTTTTGTGGCCACTGCAACGACCCCCTTTTGCAAGAGTGAATGCCCTTGGTTAGATGCTTGAGTACTGACCAAACAAGGGAGTAACTCTCATCAATAACCCTATTTGAGGCCACTAAATGGCTGCCTTTTGCAAGAGTGAATGCCCTTTTTGGATACTGACTAACAAGGGCTTAACTCTCGCTGTCAAGTGCGTTAATAACCCTAGTTGCAGTGGCCATAACCTGTTATCTATCTTTGCTTCTCAATAATTATTACACTTTCATCTCTTTTTTTTTTCTTCTATAACTTGGCTCAAATGTCTTAATATTGTGAAGGTATCCTGTTATTTATTCAGTATTCTATTATGTATATAATGTATGACACAATTCAGAGTGTTTGAACTGGTGTGGGTTTTTTTTACATAAATGTGTACAGGTGATTTTGTAAAACAAATAAAACATATGCCTGGCACAAATTACGAATATCTATGAAAAAACAATCTTTTTAGGTTTTCCTTTTAAAAAAGCATTTTGTTCGTTTTTCAGTTTTGCCTTTTTTTTGGCGTGATTGCAAAGCCTTATTTTCCCGACTTAATTTTTTTTTTTTTAACTTCTAGTAATTATTATTTTCTGATTGACTTCAATTATAGATCTTTCGGGTTGGTTGTTCATGTTCTTTCTTCACGCACGTCAACTTCTGTTGGGTTTTTGTGTGTATTTTATTTTATAAACATCTTATCTTTTCTTTTAATCTATCTCTTTCTCTGTCCTTGTCTCTCTCTCTCTCTCTCTCTCTCTCTCTCTCTCTCTCTCTCTCTCTCTCTCTCTCTCTCTCTCTCTCTCTCTCTCTCTCTCTCTCTCTCTCTCTCTCTCTCTCTCTCTCTCTCAGCTTGTCCTTTTTACCCTGAAGAAAACATTCGTGTTCGTATTCTTTTTTTTTCACAAAAGAAAGAAAAGAATAGAAAATCAGTTAGGGGAAGACGAGGTAAAAAGCGCATGGGCGGGTAAGAAGCCCACCCCAATTATCTCATGAAATAAAGAAAATGTCAGTCAAATTTGCCCATGAGACGAATGCTAAACATTAACGCTCGTCTCATGGGCAAAATGAGACTGAAATTTGCTTCATTTCATGAGATAATTGGGGTGGGCGTCTTACCCGCCCATGCGCTTTTTACCCCGTCTTCCCCTACAGACCTATTGTTTCCGTTCAAAAAACCGTTCTGTTTGGAATACCCGTCAAAACAAAATTCGTCATTCGTGGAATAAACCCCCCCCCCAAAACCCAATTCGTCTCATCTCCTCTCTACCCCCCCCCCCCCCCCCCCCTCTCTCTCTCTCTCTCTCTCTCTCTCTCTGTGTTTTGTTCTTCTTCTCAGTTCTTCCCATTAACCATTGTACAGTTAAAAAAGAAAAATCTTGATTGAAAGCAAACCTGCAATTAACCGATTCGAACGGTTCAGAGTTAAGTTTTTTTCCATAATCTCTGTGTCCCCCCCCCCCCTCTCTCTCTCTCTCTCTCTCTCTCTCTCTCTTCTCTCTATCTCTCTCTCTCTCTCTCTCTCTCTTTAGTATTTTTTTTTCTCTCTAGGAAATGTGATGTACATCCCCCATGTCATTATGGCAGTTTTGCTATTGGCATTGAAAAAGTCATTTGTCATTTGTCTCTCTCTCTCTGTGTCTATCTCTCTCTCTCTCTCTCTCTCTCCCTCTCTCTCTCTCTCTCTCTCTCTCTCTCTCTCTCTCTCTCTCTCCTCTCTGACACTCTCTCTCTCTCTCTCTCTCTCTCTCGTCTCTCTCTCTCACACTCTCTCTCTCTCTGTCTCTCTGACACACACACACTCTCTCTCTCTCTCTCTCTCTCTCTCTCTCTCTCTCTCTCTCACTCTCTCTCTCTCTCTCTCTCTCTCTCTCTCTCTGTCTCTCTGACACACACACACACACACACACACACACACACACACTCTCTCTCTCTCTCTCTCTCTCTCTCTCTCTCTCTCTCTCTCTCTCACTCTCTCTCTCTCTCTCTCTCTCTCTCTCTCTCTCTCTCTCTCTCTCACTCTCTCTCTCACTCTCTCTCTCTCTCTCACTCACACACTCTCTCTCTCTAAATACTTTTTATGGGGAAGAGAGCGAATTCCCAAGCTTTGTACCATTCAGCGACATTGGTAAAAAGTTTAAGAAAACCACCACCAAAAAACAAAACAAAGCGGTTATACTTATATAATTATTTTCTTTTCACATTAATTATTCCCACATGACAAATTATGAACGGGAACAGTAGGCCTAACTGATTTTATTTTATTTTATTTTATTTCTTTTGTGGAAAAAAATATGATTAAAAAAATCTTGCCAGTAAACCTACGGATGATGCAGACATATTGTATTGTATAAATTTGTACTGTATACATTTTGTTCGTTGTTATTTGGTTTGTAAAATTTCGAACACACTTTCTTTTTGGGTTGGGTACTCAATCAAAGAAGAGTTGTGAGAGACTGGCGCACATATGCAAATACACACACACGAACACACGCGCGCGCGCACACAGCCCCCACCCCCACCACACATGTATTACATATGTCACAAAGGGAAGAAGAGGGGGGGGGGATACTCTGTAAATACCTAGCGGTTTTGTATTTGTTTATTTATTTTTTTAAATTTAAGAACAGGAGTTAATTGGTATGAGAACGAGGGCTGTGTGTTTCTCTATATACAGTGGAACCTCCCTTATAAGACCTCCCATTATAAGACTCCCTCCCACATAAGACCTACTTCTCTGAGACACTGCCCTTCTTTGTAAGTATTAAAATTACCTCCCTATAAGACCTCATTTGGGATGATTTTTGAAGGTCTTATAAGGGAGGTTCCACTGTATCTCTGTGTGTGTGTGTGTGTGTGTGTGTGTGTGTGTGTGTGTGTGTGTGTGCGAGTGTCCAAAAAAAAGTTCTTCCACTTCACAGAGCCTAAACTACTTACCCAATCTTAACGAAACTTGGCTTTCTAGATGCGGTACCAAAAGGCAAGCCATAATATGTACGCAATCCCTGTGAATCACGTTTTGAAAATGTACCAATACACTGATTAGACTTTCACCGCCAATGTCGCATTTTAGCACCACAATGGTTTAACCCTTTTGCCGCCAACCGCGTTTTTGCACGCCCCTTTTGCCGCCAACGTCGCGTTTTTGCACCACAATGATTTAACACCCATGTCATTAAAAACCTTGGATTCAGGGCTCTGTTATCCAATTATTTTTATGTTCTTGATTTTGGGAGTTAATGATAGGCCTTTTTTTTAAATATATTATGATCGTGTAGTAAAGGAATTCCCAATATTTCAGGCAAAACCTTTTCTTTACCCATATAAGTTTATTGGATAATTTGGGCCCAAAATGGCTGGCGGCGAAAGGGTTAACACCCATGTCACTAAAAGGCATCAAATCAGGACCTGTTATCCAAAGACGACCCTATTTTCTTAATTTTGGGAGGTAAGGATAGGAGAGTTAACATCGCATGTCACCGAGGAAATCGCAATATTGCAGATATTTTATTTTCTCGACCCAGTTAGCGTGATTGCATTTTTTTGGCAGAAAAATGTCTGGCAGCGCAAGGGTTTTTAAAAAAAAAAAAAAAAAAAAAATTTGCAAGGATTTTTTTTTCGTTAAAAAATAAACTTATGAGTATTGCTATGTCTATGCGGAAAATATTTTAATTATAAAAATAAAAACAACCCCCCCCCCCTAAAAAAAAACCCAACACCCAACAATGATTCAAGAATCCCAAACTATCTTCCACGACTCTTATTTAGTAGATTGGAGTAGTTTATATGACTCGGCCATATTGGTTTAAAAAAAAAAATCTCTTTTGTTAATTTTTTTTCTGTTTTCTGTATTCACAGAGGCGTCTGTGAAATTAACCCTGCTCCCAACCTGGAGAGCGTCGCAGCCAGAGGCGCACCACTTTTTTTTGCAAGCGATTTTGTTAGCGTGACTGATGAGGAAGGAAGGGGGGGGGGGGGGTAAATTTGGACCAAAATGTGACCCAGCACCACGAAAGGGACATTAAGTGTCAAAAAGGACCATTCTGAGAAAATGACACAGTTGACAACTTCAGTCAATTCAACTAATGATATAAAAGGTAAAGATGTGCCACCCCCCCTGCATTTCTCGGTTAATTCTATTTTTCCGTTTTTGCCTTTCTTACCATACATAAAGCTGTATTTTAGGAACATTTTCAGCTAATAACCTTTTTGGAATACTAACCCTAGCCCTAAACCTAACCCTACCCCCCACTATGTACTGCAGTACACCGCGATTTGTCACAGTTGTGGTTCGTTGCGTTTTCCCGTCTTATAGGGTAGGGTTAGGTTTAGGGCTAGGGTTAGGGCTAGGGTTAGTATTCCAAAAAGGTTATTAGCTAAAAATGTTCCTAAAATACAGCTTTATGTATGGTAAGAAAAGGCAATAACGGAAAAATAGAATTAACCGAGATAGGTAGGGGGGGGGGGGGGGGGGGGGGGGGGGGTAAGAACATCTTGACCTTTACCTGATATAAAAACCATTCTTGTATCATTTTTTTGTTGCTGCAGAGTTAAAGCATTTACAGTTGGTAAGGTGACTGTCGGCCATTTTGACAAATTTCAGTCTCATTTTGCCCATGAGACGAGCGTTAATGTCTAGCATTCGTCTCATGGTAAAATTTGACTGAAATTTTCTTTATTTCATGAGATAATTGGGGTGGGCTTCTTACCCGCCCATGCGCTTTTTACCCCGTCTTCCCCTAGACGTTTTGTAAGAAAATGCATCAACCTACTAATTTAAAAGCACTTTAAAAAAAATAATATTTACACACCACCTTAAAGGTTATCCTTTATGCATATGAATTATGGGATTTTTTTTTCACTTTGCAAGCCTGATGCTAACTTCGAAGCTCGTCCAAAAGTTGTGAGAAACTAATCCAGCTACTTAATGTCCCTTTCGTGGTGCTGGATCACAAATGACAACTTTTTCGTTGCCACTGGGTTTAACGTGTGGCTAAGTGCAAAGAGTACACGTGACCTCGGGTTTATCGTCTCATCCGAAAGACTCCTCCTCGTTCAGACCAGACCGTAAGAGTGAGAGGGAAAATTAAAAAATCCCCTGCACCCAGGTTCGAACTCGGGGTTTATTGTGCACGAGGCGAACGCGTTACCTCTGTACCACTCACCTTAGCGTTTCTTCCGACACTGGAAGCTCCATCGCCACTGCAATTTTTTTTTTTTTTTTTTTTTAAATAGTATATGCATTTCGGTTTTGGTTTTTGTTCGTTTTGATGAAAGTTCTTTTAACGTCCTCCGACCCGGAACAGGTACACGCGGGACATTTACAAAAAAAAAGAAGTATAGATGGTGGCCGGGGACGAACCTGGAGGTACTGCAAGACCTGGAATGTCCCGAGGTTTTAAAAAGGGATTTATATTTTGTTTTGCTTTGTGCAATATCATACGTATTGTTTTGATTTGTTTGTTCGATTCTTGCTTTGTCCTGATATTGAACCAACGCTCAAAGCGGTTTTTTTTTTTTTTTTTTTCTGTATTTTTGCTCTCTCCATTTTTCTATGCATTTGTTAGCAAGATTCGAAAAGAAAGATCTTGTTATTCTCCTGCGTTCCCAGGCCATAATGGGTAAGGTACGTACGTACGTTTTTTTCAGTTTTCGCTGGTCTCCCCGCTGCGTACAGCCGACAGGTTCCGATTTCGGGGGAGCTCAAAGGAGAAAAATTACTTGGAAGATTTCTTTTAAAAAAACAAAAAAGGCAGGAGAATGGGGCCAATAAGTCAGAGAAAGATAGATGACAGAAAGCAAAGGGAAAAGGCAGAGTCAAAGAGAGTGGCAGATTAGAGGAAGCTACCAGCACAGAACTTCAAGGTGGGGGAACTATTTCTTTTATGAAAGACACCCCCCCACCCTCTCCCGGTATCCCCACGGGGAGAGACTCATGGAGGGGGCGGGGGGCGTCCAGCTCCCCGTATGGAGGCAAGAGGCATCCACCCACTGCCCCCAAAAGGAAATAATTATATTTATATAATTTGCTTTGATCAAACTTTTTGTGTCCAATGTCTTTATTTGTGAACCTCAGAAACACACAGTTAACATTAGCCTTTAGAATTGGGGTGACCGGAATAACGTCGAATGTACGGTTGCGCCTAAGGTCGAAACAAAATGGCATGACTGACAAGTGTGCCTAATGTCGAAAATTTCATGTAAGTTTTACGTTTGAGCCCAACGTCGAATTTCAAAGTTGTGCCTAAGGTCGAATGTACGGTTGAGCCTAAGGTCGAATGCATCGTTGAGCCTAAGGTCGAATGCACAGTTGAGCCTAAGGTCGAATTTCAAAGTTGTGCCTAACGTCGAATTTCAAAGTTGTGCCTAAGGTCGAATGCATACGGTTGAGCCTAAGGTCGAATGCATCGTTGAGCCTAAGGTCGAATGCACAGTTGAGCCCAACGTCGAATTTCAAAGTTGGCCTAAGGTCGAATGCATAGTTCGAGCCTAACGTCGAACTTTGCATTCGACCTTAGAGCTGAGAGACCTTTGGCTCAGCCGTTAATTCGACCTTAGGCGCAACTTTGCAATTCGACCTTAGGCTCAACTTTGCATTCGACCTTAGGCTCAACCGTATATTCGACGTTAGGCACAGCTCTGCAATTCGACATTAGGCTGAAGTGTGCATTTACTTATTTTCGACCTTAAGCACACCTGTGCATTCGACCTTAGGCGCAACCGTACTTTCGACCTTATTCCGGATTCCCTAGAATTGTTCTGTGTTCTGAAAAGAAGAAAACAGTAAAAGGTTCTGACTTTTTATCCCGATTGGAGAGAGGGACAGTGCCCATGCAGAGACAGCTGTTTCGACCTAGTGAAGGTCTCCTCAGTCTGCATGATCGGCCTGTAATTTGACTGGCGAAATGGCGAAAATGGTGTTTTACGTCCTCTTGGTCTGAATCAGACACATATGGGACATTTGTAAATACAAATATGGTGGGAACAATACTGGAGGCAATGCCCGGAGGCAGTACAAAACCAGTAAAGTCCCGATGTTTTTAAAAATTAATACAGATAGGTGTAGCGGTAACCACGCCTCGGTTAAACCTCATCGCCTGTAATTTGACTGTCCAGTGGATGCCAACTTGAGCAAGAAGACATTCTACGAGAGAATGGTGTCCTCTTTGCACCAAATTGAAAGTCCACACAATAAGAGCAAATCAACACCAAGTTAAACCAGAAACAGTAAAGATTTACGAAAATATGTTGAAAATAATAATGCTCTAAAATTATGATTTGAAAATATAATAGACGTGACTAGAGAGGGCGGGCTACTGAGATAATATCCAAATTAAAGGATAAAAATAGTATGAATGAAAAAATCTCAGTGATTAGCTGAACTCCGTTCCCCTAATCTGAAGGACTAAAAGGTTGGTGCATTTGTAATGCAGAATAATTTGCTTTGATAAATCTTTTTGCGTCCAGTGTCTGTATTTGTGAACTTCAGAAACGAACTCAGTTATCATTAACTTTTGATCAAAGAAACTACAAACACCACTAACTGTGTATACTTTTTGAAGGTAGCTCTGTGCTGTGAAAAGAATAAAATAAAAGTAAAAGTAAAAGATTGTGCTGGTTTACTTTTTGTCCCAATGGAATGTTCTGTGTTCTGAAAAGAAAATAGTCAATTGTGCTGATTTACTTTTTCTCCCGATGAGGGAGAGGACAGTGCCCATACTGAGACAGCTAGCTGTTTCGACCTAGTGAAGGTCTCCTCAGTCTGCGTAATGAGATTTTTTATTCGGCAAATGTTAAGATCAGCTCCCTCCGCTGTTCCATGGTGCAGTTGGCCAATCAGCTTAACGGAAAAGGTAAATCGGAGGGAGCTGATTGGCCCTAACCCTTCACCCTGGAACAGCGGAGGGAGCTTTACCTTAACATTAGCCTTTCATTCATACTATTTTCAATCTTTATGCATATAATATTCTCAATTTAATCATACTTTTTATTATAATAATTATTATCATTTTACTCTATGCCGCTTTATGATGATAAGATAGGAAAAGAAAGTTAAGAATTGAAATAAAAACAAGTCATCAAAATGTATTTTTAAAAAGTAGCAAAGTCGAATTTTTTTTAAATTTTTTAAAAAGCAACCATGTTACATAAGTTGATAAATGCAAAGGCAAGCACAATAATTAATTTAATTGCGATGGCAATTGCCAAAGCCTTAGGGAAATAAGTATGCAAACAATGGGGTCTGCAACAAACACCTATTTGCAAGAGTGAATGCCCTTGGAGGGTGGGTGAAGATGGTGAAGTACTGACCAGACAGGGGGATAACTCTCGCCAATAACCCCTAGTTGATGCCACTAAATGGCTGCCTTTCGCAAGAGTGAATGCCCTTGTCAGTACTGACCAGCAAGAGCAATTACTCTCACTGTCAAGGGCGTTAATAACCCTAGTTGCAAAGGCCTGTAGGCACACAGTGTCATTGTCACGCAATGTCACCGACTCATAGTGTCACTGGCACAGTGTCATTGTCACACAATGTCACTGACTCATAGTGTCACTGTCACATAGTGTCATTGCCACACACACAATGACGATATGCGAGTCACATTGAACTCATACACAAACGTGTTTTTAGTTGATATTTTGCAAAAACCCATTGTATACCTTACGATTGCGATGTGTAAAGATGTTTGTTTTTGTAATTGAATTGTTGTTGTTGTCCATTCCATGTTATATATGAGCTAAGATAATAACTGTGTGTTTTAAATGTATGGAGAAAAAAAAAGACGTTTTTTTTAAAATATAAAATGCGACCATTTGATTTTTTTTTAATATTTAATAATTAATCTGATGAATTTAAAAAAAAAAATGGATTGATTCATCCAGGTTGAGTTGTTTTTTTATTATACAAAAACAAAAAAGTGAGTTTCCTTTCGGGAGGCAATACATCGCCATTTTGTACTTTTTTGTGTCATTTTGTACATCTTGGAATTTGGCTATGTCTTGTCTTCACGGTGATGATAATAATAATAAACATTGGAATCCTTTAAATTTGACACGAGGCGTGGGGGTTTTCCTTTGTGTGGGGGCTAAAACGTTTTTTGAAAGATCGACGCACACGTGCACACACATGTGCATACACACATGCATATCACTCACACACACATGCGCGCGCACACACAACAGTCCAGGCATGGTAGTGGGGGCAAAGTGGTTATGAAGGAAAATGGCCGGGGGTCCAGGGGTCCGAAGAAAATTCGGTAAAGGTCAAGATGTGCCACCCCCCCTACCTATCTCGGTTAATTGTATTTTTCCGTTATTGCCTTTCTTACCATACATAAAGCTGTATTTTAGGAACATTTTTAGCTAATAACCTTTTTGGAATACTAACCCTAGCCCTAACCCTAACCCCCACTCTATAAGACGGAAAAACGCAACGAACCACAACTGTGACAAATCGCGGTGTACTGCAGTACATAGTGGGGGGTAGGGTTAGGTTTAGGGTTAGGGTTAGGGTTAGTATTCCAAAAAGGTAATTAGCTAAAAATGTTCCTAAAATACAGCTTTATGTATGGTAAGAAAGGCAAAAACAGAAAAATACAATTAACCGAGAAATGCATGGGGGGTGGCACATCTTTACCTTTACCGAAAATTCAATAAATGAGTGAAATTTTCTTATGCCATTTCAATGCATTTTTTAAAATAATTTTGTTTCAAACTGTTTCACGGATTTTCCGCGATTCGCGGAGGTCTACCATGCCTGACACACAATTCCTCCATCCAAAGTAATAAAGAATGTCCTATATGTGTCCGTTTCAGATCAAGAGGAAGCAAAAGCTTATTTCGTCTCTCTCCATGTTTAGATAGGCCCTTTTTATTGTACAAGCGTGTATGCAGCGGGGAGACCAGTGAAAACTGAAAACCGGACACATACGTCCCTTACTCATTATGGCCATATGGCCTGGGAATGCAGAAGAAGAAGACTCGATGGCTTGGAGTCAAAACGGACTATCTTTAGATAGTCCATTGACGTATTATTGGATTTATTACAAAAACTAATAACTTGTATCAAACTATGACTGCAGAAATATATAAAGGGGGTTTAGCTTTTTATATTTCAGCAGTCTTTTTTTTATACAAGTTATTAGTTTTCGTAATAAGTTCAATATGTCAATGGACTATCTAAAGATAGTCTGTTTTGACTCCAAGCCATCGAAGTGGTGTTACTAAACAAAATTTATCAATAAAAGAGATTGAAGGTCATTTCTTTATTGGTGTATTTGTAATTTGTTCATGAAAAACATGCAAAAAAAGTTTTTAATAAAAAAAATGATAATAAAGAGACACAAGAGATCACACACTCGTGTTACAATACAAAGTGTTACAATCAAACAGACAACAAATCACACACACTCTGGTGTTACAAAACAAAACGTCACAATCAAAAAGGCACAAGAAATCACACACACTCTGGTGTTACAAAACATAACGTCACAATACAAAAAGTCACAAGAAATCTCACATTGGTATTACGAAACAAAACGTGACAATCAAAAAGTCACAACAAATCACACACTGGTGTTACAAATCAAAACGTCACAAGAAATCACACACACTGGAGTTGCAAAACAAAACGTCACAAGAAATCACACACACTGGAGTTGCAAAACAAAACGTCACAAGAAATCACACACACTGGAGTTGCAAAACAAAACGTCACAATCCAAAAGACACCAAAAAACATACAGACTGGTGTTACAAAACATCACAATTTAAATAAAATAAAAACAAACTCACACACAGTGGACCTCTTCAAAACATCAGTAAAAAGAAAAAAAAAAACCACTCCCCCGAAAAACTCTCAAGACTAGAAATCACACACAGCGAAACTCTTCATTCACATAAGACAACCAAGGCTTTATTTTTCACAGATGGACATTTTTCTTTTTCAACTGATCTGGGGGGGGGCTTCTGCCTTCTTGCTCTTCACCTGAGCGGCAATGCGGTCCAGGTCACGGCGACCTTGACCTGTCAGCCGGCGCCCTCTGTGGACACACGAAAACAAAATCGTTCAATTATCGTTACATACTGCTATAACTTTTTTTTTACTGCCAGGGTTCCCACCCTTCAGATCTTTTACAATATAAGGACCTTATAAGCACCATTTCACTTTTCATAAGGACGTAAACCGTCTGGAGCCTAAAGAAAATTCTCTAAAAATCTGTGCCCACTGACGCCAAGTTCAGTGATATAGCGCACACAAAACATTGCGCCTTCCTGGGATCTTTGTCTGTCCTAATCCAGTACTTATAATCACCGTCTTTTAACCAGCGATCTTGGAAAGAGCATTTTCCTGGCATCTGGCTTTCTTCATGAGAACGCGGCAACGTTGTCGACCGGTTACTTCTGGTCAGGCTCATTGAGCGAGTTCAGTGATTTACCTCCCTTGTTACGTCGTCTGCTCCACTTCCACTTCATTCTGAACGCGATTGGACGCAAATGCGGTCAAAATCTATGTAATTTTTTAAAGTGACTAAATGTGCACACTTCGGATTTGTTTTCATCCTTTGCAAAAAATTCGACTTTTTGTTATCCATAAGGACCTAAGTACTTTGTGTAAGGACCGATAGGTTAAATATAAGCACCTATAAGGCCTTATGAGGCCCATCCACAAATATAAAAACCTATAAGCACATGTAAGGTCAGTGGGAACCCTGACCACATTTTACGGACTACCAGGCGCACCCTCCCCCAAGTTTAAAGGTGGACCCGGGCGGATGAGTTTTTGCAAGAAACACGTTGAGATCACCAGAAAGACAGCCTTTTCAAAGATCAGAACACTCACTTTGCTCTGGTTTCCTAGAAATTAAGCCGCCAATAAGGCGATTCCTCCTTGGTGGAGATGCCGGAGAGAGTAGCCATTTTGGATGGGGTGGGTGGAGGTCACTCATTGTGGTTGAAGCAGGTGTTGTTTTTGTAGTGCAGTAAAAATAAAAAATAAAAATTGGAGCTATTTCCTTTGTTGTGAGCGAAACTCCTTTAGATCAACTGTATAAAATTTAAAAAAGAAAAGAAAAAAAAGGCATGTATTGCGAAAATGTCGTGCAAATGATTTGGCGGCCAATCGAAAAGAAGCGGCACACGCCTTCTCTTTGGATGAAAGAATTTGACTTCCAGCACCTCCGCCAAGGAGGAACCGCCGATTAGACGGTTTGATTTCTGGGAAACCAGAGCAAAGTGAGTGTTGCAATCTCTGTAAAGGGTGTTTTTCTGGTGATCTCGACGTGTTTCTTACAATAACTCATCGGTCAGGGTGCAGACCTGTTTACCCTAATAATGAAAAACCTGGAATTTGCCACACAAAAACCTGGAATTTGAGAAGAAAAAAAACAGAATTCACATTGGTACACGACTCGCGATAAAACACTGATTCAACTCGGCGCCATCGCGATCAATTTTCACTTCATTTTGTATTGAAAAGTTCAAAATTCTCACATCATCGTATTTTCCAGTGATAATATAATCTAAACGGACTCATTTCAAGCCCTAATTACAATCTCTAACATTAAAAAACTGCCTGGAAAGCTCTTCGAATCGACAGTAAAAGCCTGGCCGCCATTTGCATTAGGTTTCGGTCAACACTAGCGTCTTTTCATACGAACGGAAACAAATAATACGTTTTTTTGAAATCCCGGAATTATCAGCGTTCACCCGGAATTTACTATTTTACCCAGAATTTTTAGCAAATTTCCAGAATAATTCCGGCAAAACCGGAAGGGTAAACAGGTCTGAGGGTGCCCCTTTAAGACAAAAGTCAGATTTTGTTACTATTATTTTCTTATGATTTTATCAGTCTTATAATAAGGTGCAGGGGTCCAAAAATTACAGCAAAATCGGGATGGTAAACAAGGTCTGCACACACACTCTCTCTCTCCCTCTCTCTCTCACGTCTCCTCTCTCTCTCTGTGTCAGTCTCTCTCTCTCCCTCTCTCTCTGTGTCAGTCTCTCTCTCTCTCTCTCTCTCACCCAGTGTTGGGGTCCTTTTCTACCAGCTTCAACCCCTCCAATGCCTGCAGCACTTCGCACACACACTCTCTCCCCCTCTCTCTCTCACACAAGTCTCCTCTCTTTCTGTGTCAGTCTCCTCTCTCTCTGTGTCAGTCTCCCCTCTCTCTCTCTCTCTCTGTCAGTCTCTCTCTCTCTCTCTCTCTCTCTTTGTCAGTCTCCCTCTCTCTCTCTCTCTCTCTGTCAGTCTCTCTCTCTCTCTCTGTCAGTCTCTCTCTCTCTCTCTCTTTGTCAGTCTCCCCCCTCTCTCTCTCTCTGTGTCAGTCTCTCTCTCTCTCTCTCTGTCAGTCTCTCTCTCTCTCTCTCACCTAGTGTTGGGGTCCTTTCTCAGTCTCCTCTCTCTCTAACTCACTTACTGTCTCCCACTCCCTCTCTCTCACAAGTCTCTCTCTGTCTCAGTCTCTCTCTCACTCACTCACCCACTAGCTTCAAACACACACACACGCTCTCTCTCTCTGTCAGTCTCTCTCTCTCTTTCTCTGTGTCAGTCTCTCTCTCTCTCTCACCCAGTGTTGGGGTCCTTTTCCACCAGCTTCAACCCCTCCAGAACCTGCAGCACTTTGCACACACACACACACTCTCTCTCTCTGTCAGTCTCTCTCTCCCCCTCTCTCTGTCAGTCTCTCTCTCACCCAGTGTTGGGGTCCTTTTCCACCAGCTTCAAGCCCTCCAGTGCCTGCAGCACTTTGCACACACACACACACACTCTCTCTCTATGTCAGTCTCTCTCTCCCCCTCTCTCTGTCAGTCTCTCTCTCACCCAGTGTTGGGGTCCTTTTCCACCAGCTTCAAGCCCTCCAGTGCCTGCAGCACTTTGCACACACACACACACACTCTCTCTATGTCAGTCTCTCTCTCCCCCTCTCTCTCTGTCAGTCTCTCTCTCACCCAGTGTTGGGGTCCTTTTCCACCAGCTTCAAGCCCTCCAGTGCCTGCAGCACTTTGCACACACACACACACACACACTCTCTCTCTATGTCAGTCTCTCTCTCCCCCTCTCTCTGTCAGTCCCTCTCTCACCCAGTGTTGGGGTCCTTTTCCACCAGCTTCAAGCCCTCCAGTGCCTGCAGCACTTTGCACACACACACACACACTCTCTCTCTATGTCAGTCTCTCTCTCTCCCCCTCTCTCTGTCAGTCTCTCTCTCACCCAGTGTTGGGGTCCTTTTCGACCAGCTTCAAGCCCTCCAGAGCCTGCAGCACTTTGCGGGCCACAGAGCGGTTGCCGCGGCAGTTGTGGCTGGGGGCCGTGCCGTTGCTCTTCTTGGCTGTGAAACACACACACACACAGAGCAACAGGCTCATAAAACACAGGTACATGCAGTGACCAAAACGTTTGCCTGAACTTTCTTGCCGAAACCCAATGTACAAAAGTATGATACAGACAAACCTCTATTTTAAGACTTCCAAAATGTCCGGAAAAATTGGTCGTAAATTGGAGGTTGACGGAGGTTTTCACTGGCAGTCGTAGAAAGAAAAAGTTCAGCACAGTTCATACTCTCTTCTTTATGCACACATACAATGACATATTATAACTGGATTTGGGTCTTTCCAACTCCATAGGATTGTGCAATCGATATTACAGTTTCACTTTGCCGATTTCTTTTAATCACCTCCACTCTCGTCCAAAGTCAGTGGTTTTCTTTTTCAGTCAGTGGTTTTCGTGCTTTTCCTACGCTTTCCGCCATCTTTTCTACAACAAGGGAAGCGACTCCGCTTTCAGGCCCTTGACCGTGGTTGTTTCCCTTTGCTCGAAGTCTATGCAGACGACAGCAACGGTCGTAAAAACCAACAAAATGGCGGTTGTAAGTCGCGTTTTAGAGGAAGTCGTTTAAGAGAGGTCGTTTACATAGTAAAATGCATCTGTGCCAACAAATCCGGTCTCAAATGAGAGGTGGTCGCTTAACAGAGGGTCGTAAAATAGGGGTTTGTCTGTATCATGTTAAAGAGCCCTTTCTTCAGGCACTCAGCTGCCTGAACAGGCATGAAAACTACTGTTCCCAAAAAAAAGAGATTTTTTCAGCTGATAAATCCTTCCACCCGGATTTTCAGCTGACGTCAGAAGTTTTGTTGAGCGGGGGGGGGGGGGGTGGGGGAACTCTTACCAAAATTTTGTTTGGTCCCAAATCACTAATGTCAGAACTTTTGTTCAACGGGGGGTGCTAATCTGTTCCCGAAAAATTGGAAACGGCGGAGCTGTTTTCATGCCTGAATTTTATTTCTTCTTTTTCACCCATTCTTCGTACACGGCTTGCTCTTCAGACGCCATTTTGGAAGTGATGATGTCGGGAGGAGGAGAAGGCGCGAAATGATGATCGTGCCGTTTAAAGACCCAGCATGCCGAGTTTTTATTCAATTTTCCAATTTTTTTTAGGCGGAGATTTTTTTTTTAAGGCGGAGATTGGTCGATTTCGGAATAAAATTAGGCGGAGAAGGCGCAGAAAACGGAGATGTTTTCATGCCTGCTGAAGCAGCATCAGCTTGCCTGAATTCAGGCTTCAGGTACCGCTGATAAAATCAGGGAGATGTTTCTCCGGTCCAGACTGAGAACCGTACGGCGGGGAAATAGGAATTATTCGGAAATAATTCATGGGAGTAATTTCATGGTGTGTGTGTGTGTGTGTGGGAGTGATCTCGCCTAATTCAATCGGTCAAACAAGGGAAGCTACTCAACCATCAGGTAAATCCCCAGCCCTCGCTTCGTGTGCTTAGAGGAGACACACAGCATGTAGAACGCAGTGCGTCATTCTAAAATTGATGTCATTTCACGATTTATATTTTTTACGTCACAGTTTACAAGTTTTATCAGTTTGTGGCTCCTGGCCACCCCTCATTTTGCTAAAAACATGCTTGCAAGTTCTTGACTCGCATCCAGACCTGTTCACCCCTAAATCACGAAACGTGTATTCAGAATTTCAAAAAGAGTATTTCTTCCAAAAGAGGAGTATTCCAAGAAATCGCTACCTCAGAGCAACACCTGTATATCTCCAAAATGGCTGATTTGAGAAAAGCCCACTTGAAGTTTTTAAACAACAGCAGAAAACACACAAGTCCTTCTACATTGACAAAACTGACAGTAGTGTAAGTTCTGATAGTAATGTACAAGTGCTGAAAGAGGTTTTAAATTTCAATTGACAGAAAAGGCTCAAATATACATTTGCAAACACTAGTCATGCTCTGCACGGGAAGTGTCTTGCTGTGGCTGGATATAATTTAGAGGAACACCAGTTTTCCCATCACAAGCCTAATGTTGTATAAAACATGCCTGCCTTCCCCTCAGTGCAGCACTGGGTACAGCAGACCACTTTTCTTTTCAACTGCTGTCCCATATAGCTTATCTGATGTCTGGCTCCCCTGCTGAGAGAAACAGCCAGACCACCGCTGCCATAGCCAGCTGTGAACTAAGAGTGTAAACAATCTCCCTGCCCCAAAACTTGAGCGATACTGGAGCATACCTCCTTTACCCAAGTGTACTATAAAGATGTATGCATCGTTTGGTAGATATAATGTGACCCTTCTGTTTACTCAGTCATGCTCCTCAGCTAGTCTGACTGAAACATGCCGACTTTGGTTTCCGACTATGACTACCTGATAGCAAAAGGGTTATAAAAAACTTATATAGTATCCCAGGTAATATTCTCTAGTATTGAAGTGAGAATAGTTGTTCATTCATTCTGATAAATTATTTGACACAATAAGATAATAAACATATTCTCACCTTTATTCCACATGCGCTTTGACTGTATGGCATTGTTCTTTGAATTGACTTTGATCCACAAACACAGGACATTCTTATACAGGCCAATAATGATGATTATAACAATATCCGTCTCCTCTTCTTGTCACTCTTCACTAGGCAAAAAAAAGAGGTTTGTTTCCGGTTTCTTGACCGACCCTAGTTTTTGGCCGCCGACCCTAAACTTTTTTTGGACCATTGGGGGATTTTTTTTTAAAAATCAATAACACGAAAGCAGTCTTCCCGATTACGCAAAGATGTGCGTCACGGTCGTCAATGATGTACAGCTTAAAGAATTTGACGTAAAAATTCACCTCCTAGTGCATCATTTTGACGTACATTTTTAAAAAAATTAAAAAGAGAAGCAGACATACCTACCCTATTTTTAAAACTGATGAAACAGGAAACAGACCCTTTCTTGCCTGATTAATTTTTTAGTATTATTACGCAGACCAATAATGATGACCATAACACAAATATATCTGTCTCCTCTTTTTGTCACTCTTCACTATCATTCAACAGACCAATAATAATGATCATAACACAAATATATCTGTCTCCTCTTTTTGTCACTCTTCACAATCATTCAAGAGACCAATAATGATGATCATAACACAATATCTGTCTCCTCTTCTTGTCACTCTTCACTATCATTACACAGACCAATAATAATGATCATAACACAATATCTGTCTCCTCTTCACTATCATTACACAGACCAATAATAATGATCATAACACAATATCTGTCTCCTCTTCTTGTCACTCTTCACTATCATTACACAGACCAATAATAATGATCATAACACAATATCTGTCTCCTCTTTTTATGACTTCACTATCATTCAAGAGACCAATAATGATGATCACAACACAATATCTGTCTCCTCTTCTTGTCACTCTTCACTATCATTCAACAGACCAATAATGATGATCATAACACAATATCTGTCTCCTCTTCTTGTCACTCTTCACTATCATTACACAGACCAATAATAATGATCATAACACAATATCTGTTTCCTCTTCTTGTCACTCTTCACTATCATTCAAGAGACCAATAATGATGATCACAACACAATATCTGTCTCCTCTTCTTGTCACTCTTCACTATCATTACACAGACCAATAATAATGATCATAACACAATATCTGTCTCCTCTTCTTGTCACTTCACTATCATTACACAGACCAATAATAATGATCATAACACAATATCTGTCTCCTCTTCACTATCATTACACAGACCAATAATGATGATCATAACACAATATCTGTCTCCTCTTCTTGTCACTTCACTATCATTACACAGACCAATAATAATGATCATAACACAATATCTGTCTCCTCTTCTTGTCACTCTTCACTATCATTACACAGACCAATAATAATGATCATAACACAATATCTGTCTCCTCTTCTTGTCACTCTTCACTATCATTACACAGACCAATAATAATGATCATAACACAATATCTGTCTCCTCTTCTTGTCACTCTTCACTATCATTACACAGACCAATAATAATGATCATAACACAATATCCGTATCCTCTTTTTATGACTCTTCACTATCATTCAACAGACCCCCCCCCCCCCAACCCAACCCCCACCTACCACCCCACCCACCCACCCATCGGCTGCCTTTTGCCCCTTCAAAAAATTTGACTAACAATAAAGATCAATTAAGATAAGACATAAGATATAATGGTTTTTATCAGCCCGTAATAGACGAGTGTATGGTGACAGTGGTTGCCAAATTGGCAAATAATTTGATTGAATGTGGTAATGAATCTAGGCA
>CM065713.1:7475878-7506082 GCA_017654935.2 Phymorhynchus buccinoides
TCCCCCAGATGTCGTATTGGTCGTATTCGTGACAAACAGGCGTACAAAATACACCAACATCGTATGGGTAAACAGGTCTGGGCATCCTGCAGTTTCAAGCTTGCCATGCCGCCATGGTTTTGACCCAGTAAGTCGAGGTAATCAACTCTAATTTTCACCAAGTGCTCTCCCCTAGTTCTTTCCGAAAATCGTCTATTGGCTGAAAGCGCTTTGGGAATACAAAGGCGCGCCCCCCCCCCCCCCCCCGAGTTAAGGATTTTATTTTCCTGTTTCTTTTCTTTCGTAGCCGTAATTTGACTTTTTTTCCCCGTAAAAATTACGGCAAAATCGTAAAGGTAAACAGGTCTGCATCTTACACGTTCGTGTTAAAAATAAAAAAAAGTTGAGGCCAACCTACCTACCTACCCTATTTTGGGGGGCCATGTTACCTCAACCCTTTCACCGCCAACGTCGCATTTTTGCACCACAATGATTTAAAACCCATGTCACCAACAGACCTGTTTACCCTTATAATGAAAAACCCGGAATTTGCCACAAAAAAAACCCGGAATTTGAGAACAAAAAACCGGAATTCACATGATCTGTACACGACTCGCGATAAAGCGGTTTCTTCTTCTTCCTTTCCGCGAACATCGGCGTCGATTTTCAATATTGTGATGATTTCTTGGCTCAATTTTGCCAGAAAAGTTTTATTAGTAAATTCAGTCACTAATTCTTAGTCAATTTTAGTATAAAACAAGCTGGAAAAAGCAAAATACCTGGAAATGTCCACGATGGGACAGAGAAAAATCACTCGGCCGCAGACCGGCGGATGCCAAGTTGCAACTCGGCGCCATCGCGATCAATTTTCACTTCATTTTCCGTTGAAAACTTCAAAATTCTCACATCATCGTATTTTCCAGTGATAATATAATCTAAATTGACTCATTTCAAGCCCTAATTACAATCTCTACCATTACAAAACTGCCTGGAAAGCTCTTCGAATCGACAGTAAAAGTCTGGCCGCCATTTGCTCAGTCCCGAAATAGATCGACCAAAATAAAAACATTATTTCACCCCTTTAACCAATGAAAATGCAGCATTTAATGCATGTGACGTCAAGCACAACCCCTTTTCTGATGACGTAGCGTGTTAGGTACACGTTTCGGTCAACCCTTGCGTCTTTTCCTACGAACGGAAACAAATAATAGACGTTTTTTCGAAATCCGGAATTTTCAGCGTTCACCCGGAATTTTAGCAAATTTCCAGAATAATTCTGGCTAAACTGGAATGGTAAACAGGTCTGCACTAAAAGGCATCAAATCAGGGACTGTTATCCAAAGACCCTATTTTTCCTTAATTTTGGGAGGTAAGGATAGGCCTAATGTTACATACGTCACAGAGAAACTCCCAATATTGCATCAAGAAGGTATTTAGTTACAAGTTATTGGTATTGATTTTTGCTGGGTGCCATCTCATTGTGGACTCTTTTGGAATGAAGTTGCTGATAGAGCTGCCAAAAGAGGGGCTTTTAATCACTCTAACTTGGTTTCTAATGAGAAACTGGCATTATCAACACATGAAATTTACTGTTTATTGGAAAAAATCTACTTACATCAACTCATCTGACTTTAGATCTAACATTTTTATGCACAGTAGATCGATAGTTAGTTTAGTGTACAAGATACGACTCAATTCATGGAAAACTAAATACTTGGAAACTAACTGTCTTTGTAGTGATAAATTATCAATTCAGTGTTGATTCTAGGATTTTTCAAAAGGGAGCCCAAGGGCTCCCTAGATTGGAAAAAGGGAGCCCCTGGGCTCCCCTAGCTAACAAAAAAGGGGGCATATTAACTAAATTGTATGTGCACGCTAAAACGTTTAAAAATGGTAGTATTGCTTTTCTTTTAAAATGTATCAAACTAGTTCAACCTTACAAACTTACTTGGTCTTGCAAACTTTCTAGCTGCATATAGATTCTAAATGAGAGAGTTGACTTGGAAGTTGGGGGGGGGGGGCAGGAGAGAAAGAGACTAGAATGAGAATGAGTGTGTGTGTGGTGGGACAAGGACCAAAAAATAGACATGAATTTTTTTTTTTTTTAAAGTGAGACAGTAACTTTAAACTAATAGTTACTAAGACACAATGAACGAGAAAAAAGTGAGTGAGAGAGGGAGGAAGAAGGGTGAGAACATTTAAACAGAGAGAACCTGTGTTATATTGTCTGTGTGTGTGTGTGTGTGAGAGAGAGAGAGAGAGAGAGAGAGAGAGAGAGAGAGAGAGAGAGAGAGAGAGAGAGAGAGAGAGAGTGCGTGTGCGCGTGCATTGTGCTCAGGCCGAAGTTCTCACTTCACTACTGCCGCGTTTAAATGCCGCACTCAAGATTCTTCGAGTTCGAGTTGTGACTTTCGCTGATTCAGTGATCGCGTCAAAGCTCTCATCGTGGATGTTATCGCCTTCGCCCTCTGCCTCTTCCTTGAAACACAACCAAGCCTTTGGAAAAACTGTTTTTCGCGTCTTTCCAGTTCGCTGGGCAAGGCAGTTTCAAGAAGTTCCAATCCGGTTCTGGTCGACAGTAATGACACATCTGTCGGCATCGCGAGTTCCGTTTCACTTCCTGACCCATTGAGTGTATTCTTAGTTGTACAAATATCCTTCGTTGATAGGCCACGAAACCACAAAATTAAACAGTTTGCTTTGATTGCTTTGCTCACTACGCCTTCAGAGGCCCTACAACAGAACGAGAATCGCCGGCTGTAGCATTGAACTCGATAGTGTGCCCCAAAACAAAAATGGCGGACTGAAAATATGTGCTCCTGAGTGAAAATTTGTGTGATTGGACAAAGCCAGAGTCATCGGCCAATCAGAAACGAGGACAGAAAGGATGCTCGGTTTCACTCAGTCTTGAGAAGAATATACACACAGCAGCCGCGACTACGCACTCGCTAAGTAAAAGTGCGTTCGTTTTTATTTTTGTGCGTGAGTTGGGCCGCACTGTTCGCGATTTTATGCGTCCTAGGGTGAAAAAATGCGGGAATCCCGCAAGACCGCGCTCTAGAATCAACACTGCAATTCATCACTTACTATTAGAATGCCCAGTATTGCTCTCTAAATATCGAATGATCAATATGGACTTTTTTTTCGTAAGTATGATAATACCAAGGATATTTTAAATGACGCAGAAATTGACATTACTGTAATTGCAAAAGCAATGCTGTTCTCAACTATTGGAAGACTACTGTAGAGGTTTTCTTTACTTTTTGTAATATGTCGTTCTTATGCATGTTATTTTACCTTCTTTTTTTCCCAAAAAAAAATTTTGCATGCTGTCTAAAATCACGATCTATGTGAAAAGACATTAAATTAAAGATTCATTCATTCCCGTTATTGCATATAATTTTTCTTTTCTACCCAGTTAAGTTTGATGGCATTTTGGGGTTGAAAAATGGCTGGCGGAGAAAGGGTTAACCACATTTTGGGGGGGTGGGGGGCTTTAGTCTGACAGTAACACAGCCTTGAGCCCAAGGATTTCTCTGAGCGAACTCACAGCCGTAGATCTTGGTGAAGGCCCCAACGCCGACAGGGGAACGGATGTACAGGTGTCTGCAGGTGGAGGCTGGAACACAAAACATCAAAGTTTGTTTGTCATTTTCTACATTTTTTAGCTACAAACCATTTGACGCTGGAACACAAAACATCAAATTTTGCTTGTTATTTTCTACATTTTTTTGGGTTACAAACCATTTGACGCTGAACACACACATCAAATGTTCCCATCTTTTGGAGTCACATCGGAGGTTTTTTTCCCCCCGACATATTTTGACGGCTTTGACCGTCTTGCTCCACTGCAATGAAGCGATAAAAGAACACATGATAAAGTAGAAAACGGTGCAGTACTCTGTACCTGCCCTGGTGTAGAACCAGTCCTCGTCATAGGGAGCCAGTTCGTTGAACTGCCCCAGTTTGACAATGTCCGCCCACTCAGGGACCTTCAGTTTGCCCGACCTGAAACACACCCATCACAACAATCAGCATATGTGACAACTGTTTTTGAGAAAAGCAGAAAACAAACTGGGCATGTACAATAGTTTGCTTCTTATACCGTATTTTACGGATTATAAGGCGATACTTTTGGCATGACAAGTTCTTCTTCTTCTGTGGTGGTGACCAACTTCTTTATATAGAAGTAATTGTACACACTTTAGAAGAACACATAATTATGGGTGCAACTTCCCAAAATGAAAAAAACCCTGAAAGGCAGGGGTCCTGGGACCCGTGGCCCCAGCAGGGTACAGGGGCAGAGCTTGTGTTCTTCAAGTTGGCCAATCCTGAAGACTTTTTCAATCAGATTTGCTTTTTTCAATCCTGATTTTAGGAGTAAGCCTTAACTCTTCTGCTGCCGTCGGCGGTTTGAACTGCCCGGTTTACTGTATACTGTTGCTAGGCATGGCCGGGTTTGACCGCCAGATACTAGGGAAACCCCGGTGTCCCCCTTTGCGCTATTTATATGAAGTGACATCACATCCTTTACTTCTGTGACATGCGCAGTTCGCTCTGGGAAAGCACAATCTTCCGCCATCTTCATTTGTAGGCTAAATTTTGTAATTTTCAATCGATTTTCGTCGCGTTTTCGACAATGGAAACTGACGACTTTTGGCGTGAACCTCTACAAGATGGCGACAGTGACGATGAAGCATTTACTGTGGAAGAAGTGGCAGAATCTGAACTTAGGCGAATAAAAAAGAGCATCGAAAGTGTTGAAACGATCTTGGGTTTGCAGCAGCAGATCGACACAGGTAATTTTTGTGATGATTCGAGCGAGTATTTGTTTTTAGTGAATTTTGAAAGTGAGTGTGTGGGAAAATCAGTGCAGCGGCAAAAATTACTTGGTGCGCAACAGTAAACAGTCTAAGTAATACTTGGTAGAAGAAGAGTTAAATACTTTCACCCACGAAACAGGATCCATGGTTTGGTATCTGACTGATGTGGTTTTCTTACTTCTTGAGGAAGGCAGCCAGGGCCTTGGTGAACTCATGCTGGTTGACGTCTTTCACTGAGATACCCATCTGCAAGACAAAACATAATTATAATAATGTAGAGTGACTGTATTCTAACAGCTATACAAAGAACAATTAAATTTCTTATAACTAAACATTGTTGATTGTATACAACCTAAATTGAACATTTCCAAGGGTGAAACCTGGACAAAATGAAAAGCAGGAAGGCTGCAGGGGTTCTGGCAGGCTGCCTAGGTGGGGTCAAAGGACTGAGTCGTTTGACCCCGGGGGGTCAGGGAGCGGAGCCCCCTAAGCCAATTTGTTAGGTTTTTTTACTCTTAGTCTTACTATTAAAATCAGAGCACGTAGAGACAGCTTTCGTTTCTTAACCCTCTCTCTACTACAAATGCCGAAGCTGCCCGAATTTTGTCAACCCATGCAGCCTGTATGCGCCCGCTGAACGTCAGGTCTAGTACGTTCACTTTCACCCTACCCACAATGCAATATACTAAGTTAGTGCTTCCTTTTCCTGACTCTCAGTGGTCCGTTTTTGGTTCTTACAGCAAGGGAAAGCACCCACTAGTCTTTTTCGAAGTGACCCCAAATTTTTATTTTTTTTCATCGTGACGTGCGCAGTATTGACTCGGCGCGATACTCGGAGCGCCATTACGGATTTTTTTCTTCTAATTCATGGTTTGTTGTGTGACATTGTGTTAGCTTTCGAATGAAAATATCATCATTGCTATTCAATATGCATCAGGGTTCACAGGGCTTTCAGCTATCCCCAAGTAAGGACCTTGTAAGGACCTGTAGGCGTAAGGATAATCTCCATCTTTTACTTTAGCCAACGATCTTGAAAGGAACACTTTCCCAGCATTGTGAACAATGTCTAAGCCGATAGAAAAACTATGGCTGACACAGATATACGAGTTTTCTCGCAAAACGACACCAGGATAAAGAACGAGATTTCAGTCCAATTTCTCTTGACAACTCAGGGTGCATCGTTCGTCTGCTAAGCGGTCAGTTGAAACGGGAAGGTGGGGGAGGTAGGTAAGGTGAAGTAGGTGCAGAGCGATGTTTCTCAAGTGTAAAATCGCTGCTTCTGTGATCTATTTTGAGTATGGTTTTGCTGCTCAGGGCAGTTTTTGGCAGCTGTCAGGACTTGTAAGGACCTTGAAGTGAATGTAAGCACTTGTAAGGCCTTACTTGGAGATTTCAATTTGTCAAGACATATTGTTATAAGGACTGGTAAGGCCCCTATGAACCCTGTGCATCTTTCATAAATTAAATGTGAGTTCGACTTTATTCTGGGTGATTTTTTGAGATAAAAGATTTGGTGTGACGTTCGGAGTTACTTCCCATCACTCGGTACTCAGGATCGATTATCGGTTCGATTGATCAAGCATTAAAGGGTTAAACCAATAAAACAAGGTTTTTTCCCTCTCATTCCAGTGTAATTATTATTATGATTACAAGGGTTGGTAAAGGTAAAGATGTGCCACCCCCCATGCATTTCTCAGTTAATTCTATTTTTCCGTTTTTGCCTTTCTTACCATACATAAAGCTGTATTTTAGGAACATTTTTAGCTAATTACCTTTTTGGAATACTAACCCTAACCCTACCCCTAAACCTAACCCTACCCCCCACTATGTACTGCAGTACACCGCGATTTGTCACAGTTGTGGTTTGTTGCGTTTTTCCGTCTTATACGGTGGGGGGTAGGGTTAGGGTTAGGGCTAGGGTTAGGGTTAGTATTCCAAAAAGGTTATTAGCTAAAAATGTTCCTAAAATACAGCTTTATGTATGGTAAGAAAGGCAATAACGGAAAAATACAATTCACCGAGATAGGTAGGGGGGGTGGCACATCTTGACCTTTACCCAAGGGTTAACCGTTAAGCATTGTTTTACTTTTAGTAATCGAGTTGCTAACCTCTGGAATTTACTAACACCTAACCTAAAAAGAGTACCATTCTACCAACACTAAATACCTTCAAAAATCTCCTTCAGTCCTCGACAAAGAATGAAATATGAAAATTTTAGTCAACTATTTTTGGAACATGATGATTGGATTACAATCATAATTTTAAAAGGCATGCTTATGCAAACAAAACAGTATCAATGAAGGGACGTTTATAAGCCGCGAGGCTTAGGCTTGAGCCAGTCCCACACTATACTATCCTTTCAGTTTCATAATTTCCGGAAAGGCCCAAGCCGACGACTGTACTGTAGTGTTGTACCGATTTAGCGATTAAAAACTGACAAAGGATTTTACGGGCTCCTCTCAGTTTACAACTCAATTCATGGCGCAGTACTAAACAAATTATTTCAATTTGATACCAAAATGCTTGCTCAAATACGCCGAAAAACGGGAGAAACCATTGAAAATCGAGCACATGTTTTTAGAACGTACCTTTACAGCGTGATGGAAAGCGGAAGAGAAAATGCAATGTGGGTAATTTTTTGTAGACGGATGAAAATTATCTTTTCTTAGGAAACTTCCCAATAGGGAAGTAAAATGCCAACAAACAAAACAATCGATTAAAGTTGATCAAAGTTTGACGGTTTACCATTAATGTTTAGTCATTGATTAGTAAGTATGCTTATGTTTTCTTTCCCAGGGCTGTGAGTGAGTGGTGTTGCATGAAAATAGGTAGCTCGTAAAAATAAGTAGCTCGCTACTATGAGAGTCTGTATTTGCGGGGCGACAACCACAAATTTCACTTTTTCTGTACTTTAGCCATTTAACTAACCCTAACCCTAACCTTAACCCTATCCCTAACCCTAGAAAAAAAAGTGAAATTTGTGGTTCATGCTCAATGTCGCAAATACACACTGTCATAGGTAGCGAGCTACTTATTTTTACGAGCTACCTATTTTCATGCGACAAGTGGAACACTCTTCCACCTGAGGCAATATCATCAGCATCGGTGGATGGATTCAAATCCCAAATCTGAACCTCCTCCCCTCCTCCTCACCCTGTCCTCACCTTCCCTTTACCTCAACTCCCCCCCCCCCCCCCCCCCCGGCCCCTCCTCCCCTGTCCAGGTCTCTCCCTCAAATTATGCCCCTCCCCCTCTCACCCCCCCCCCCCTCCCGGCGTTGCCAATCTCATTGAGCTGATCATCTGGGCAACAAGGCTTCCAAGCAAGTCAACTGTTTAGTTGGAACCACCCCTTATACGTACTAATTAAGCGTCATAATCATCAAATGGAGGACGCGATAATGCAAGAAGAAGAAGAATGAGAGAAAATACCAGTGTCAGTCCTAAGTAGGATACCCCAGGTCAGGTCAGGTCAGGTCAGGTATTTGGACGACCAGGCCTTGCAGCCTCTCAATGCGTCCTTCCTTTTGGTTAGAGTTTGGCAATTGCTGTGGCGGTTTTTAGCATCCATATTGATGCACTAATCATGGACGTACTTTAACAGGGCAATTTATGGATCACTGTCTAGGAGGTTTTTGAATTTGTTAGTATCTGAGGTCAGTTTAGTATGTGCAGGGAGGTTGTTCCAATATTGGGTCACTGACTGTTAGAAAAAAAGTTTTTTCTAATGTTAGTTCTGCTGTACCTGGTTAGGATTTTAAGTTCACTATTACGGGTTCTTATTTCGTTAGACAAGTGATACAAGCCTGAAACAGGGTAGTATATTAATTAGGTCCAATATGCTTTTTACAATTTTCATAAACGATTTACCAGATTTAACAAACAGTAACTGCAAAATGTTTGCTGAGGGCACAAAGATATAGGGGAAGACGGGGCAAAAAGCCCATGGGTGGGTAAGAAGCCCATACCAATTATCTCATGAAATAACGCAAATTTCAGTCAAATTTGTCCATGAGACGAATGCTAAACATTAACACTCGTTTCATGGGCAAAATGTGACTGAAATTTGCTTTATTTCATGAGGTAATTGGCATGGGCTTCTTACCCGCCCATGGGCTTTTTACCCTGTCTTACCCTATAACATATCTCAGAACAATTTAAAACATTACAACAATATTTAATTTAGATAAGTTCATTAAGTGGTCAGAAACCTGGAATTCACATTTACGTGACATGGGCTGTGTGGGTGCGTGGGGCATGTGTGTGTATGTGTGTGGGTGTGTGTGTGGGTGTGTGTGTGTGCGTGCGTGTGTGTGTGTGTGTGTGTGTGTGTGTGTGTGTGTGTGTGTGTGTGTGTGTGTGTGTGTGTGTGTATGTGTGTGTGTGTGTGTGTGTGTGTGTGTGTGTGTGTGTGTGTGTGTGTGTGTGTGTGTGTGTGTGTGTATGTGTGTGTGTAGGTGTGTGTGTGTGTGTGTGTGTGTGTGTGTGTGTGTGTGCGTGCGTGTGCGTGTGCGTGCGTGTGTGCGTGCGTGCGTGTGCGTGTGCGTGTGCGTGCGTGTGTGTGCGCCGGGATTCCGTGTACATGTCCAAAACTTTGTACATCTCTGCAGTTGTAGTTTCTGTTTTTAAAAAATCACACACACACACACACACACACACACACACACACACACACACACACACACACACAGAGACACACACACACACACACACACACACACGGCACACACACACACACACACACACGCGCACGCGCACGCACGCACGCACACGCACACGCACACGCACACACACACACACACACACATACACACACACACACACGGCACACACACACGCACGCACGCACGCACGCACGCACGCACGCACACGCACACGCACACGCACACGCACACACACACACACACACACACACACACACACACACACACTCACACACACACACGCGCGCGCGCGCGCGCGTACAACAGTAAAAGTGCCTTTTGACGCTCGCATACTTCCATAGGCCCTACTTCTCACTACTTTACTCGTCTGTAGAAGGGCTAAATGATCAGTGAATGCGTAACCGTTTCGCAGCTCATGGAACAAACAGCCAGGGAAAAGTAAAGAGACTAAAATGGCAATTGTAAAGTTTCGCACCCTCTTCGTTCGCGCACACCCGGAATAGCTCTTTTAATCAGTGAAGACAAGTATGCGTATAGCTCCGCCCCTTCATCAATCCAATCTTATTAATATTAATCTCATCTTTACGACCCTCGATCTCAAAGTCTGCTTTTTTCACTTGTATGAAAATAATCCTTGGCTGTGATCCTAACCCAACAGTGACGGACTGTTGCTTCTCAGTAGAAGTAAACGTTCAATGCAAATATTTGAGTGTTTGACTATAAAACATTTTTGCCCAGGGCTGTTCTATTTAACACCCCCCCCCCCCTGAAGTGGAACGCCTTGGCATAAGGCTTGTGCCAAACCAGTTGACATAAGCTAGAACACCAAGGCTACATCAAAATGTTGTTATGTTCTGCATGGTTGTGCGGGGATTGTCTTAAGCCATGACAAGCTCCTAGCATAACATCATCAGTCTAAGATCCTCTGAAGTTGGGAGTGTGGCCACCCACGTGGTGGGGTAATCAAAAACGGTCGCACATGTAATGTTCTCATCCCTAGCTGGTGCATTTGTACCATAGTGTTCAAGTGCTTCAGCTGTTGGGATGATCCCTGGAGTCTTTAAGCCAGGGTACGTCAACAAAACAAAAACTGAAGGGGGAAAATCACACATGCACAATATATATATAGCATGAAAGAAAAATCTCAGTGAATAGCCAGCTCCGTACCCCTACTCTGAAGGACTGAAAAGTTAGTGCATTTGAAATGCAGAATAGTTTGCTTTGATAAAGCTTTTCTGTGTCCAATGTCTTTATTTGTGAACCTCAGAAACAAAACCAGTTAACGTTAACTTTGAGTAATGTTCCGTGTTCAAAACAAAAAACAAAAAAACAAAACAAAAATTATATAAATTGTGCTGATTTACTTTTTCTCCCAATGGGGGAGGGACAGTGCCTTATGCAAAGACAGCTGTTTCGACCTAAGAGAAGGTCTCATCAGTTTGCATGATCGGCCTGCAATTTGATTTTCATAAGATTTTTTAACTATTTCTGGTTTAGCTTTGTGCTGGTTTGCTTTTATTATGGATTTTCGATTTGATGCAAAGAGGACACCATTCTCTTGTAGAATGTCTTTTTTGCTCAGGTTGGCATCCACTGGACAGTCAAATTGCAGGCCGATCATGCAAACTGATGAGACCTTCTCTTAGGTCGAAACAGTTGTCTTTGCATAAGGCACTGTCCCTCCCCCATTGGGAGAAAAAGTAAATCAGCACAATTTATATAATTTTTGATTTTTTTTTTTTTTTTTTTTTTGAACACGGAACATTACTCAAAGTTAACGTTAACTGGTTTTGTTTCTGAGGTTCACAAATAAAGACATTGGACACAGAAAAGCTTTATCAAAGCAATCTATATATATATATATATATATATAAACGATCAAAAGTTGAAGAAGAAAAAACAAACACACCATTAAGCTTTCCTCTTATGTATATTATATATAATTTGCTTTGATAAAACTTTTTTTGTATCCAATGTATGTTTGTGAACCTAAGAAACAAACTCAATTACTCTAACTTTAACTTTACGATTTGTTTTGTGTTCTGAAAAGAAGAAAAGAAAATAATGTGCTGATTTACAAATTATACACCAGCAAAATCATCATGAAGCAATGAATATGTTTCTTACGTACACCACACACACGCGCACGCGCACACACACGCGCACACGCACGCACGCGCACGCACGCACACGCACACACACACACACACACACACACACACACACAACTACAACAACAACAACATATAGTATGTTTATACGGCACTAAATCTTGATACAAATCAAATCGAAGCGCACACACACGTTGAACATTCATAACGCATTTAAACAAAGACGAACAAGAAAATAACACACACACGTTTGAGAAATGGTCCTAAAGGCAAGAAAGAGGAGGAAAAGAAAGAAAGAGCTTCAATGACGGGGAAACAGGTGAGTTTTGAGGCTTGATTTGAAAGCAGAGAGGGTCGGTCGCTGACTGAGGGATCGAAAGGAAGCTTGTTCCAGGCGGTTAGTCCTGAAACAGCACACACACACACACACACACACACACACACACACACACACACACACACACACACACACACACACACAAGATTCAAAGATGTTAAATCCTTTGACCCCTTTTTGGGGCATGGAGGACTTGAAGCAAATCAAGCAAATACAAATGCAACAATTTTAAAACGGTTACAAAAGATAACTCTAATATAATTAACACACCAAAATGTCACACAACTTTACAAAACCTTAAAAATGTAGCTAAATTTAATAACACCTTTTTACCACCACAGAGCAAACGACAATAGTTAAATACGGACTTGACACATGTAAATTTTCGGGAAATAAACTGACATCTAATATCACACACACACACACACACACACACACACACACACACACCACACACACACGCACACTCGCGCGCGCACGCACGCACACGCACGCACGCACACGCACACACACACACACACACACACACACACACACACACACACACACACACACCACACTTTTGATGATAAATTGTGGTTGAAAGTAGCGACACTGCATTTCCCGTCTTGAGCTTGTAAGTTCTTGTGTAGCTCTGACTCTTTCTCCATTTGCCTGACCTGCGCAAGAATGTGATGTGGGTGCCCAACTTTACGATTGCCCTAAAAGTGAGAAAGTCACTCCAGAGCCTGTATCTGTCTGTATCTGCATACACAGGCTATGGTCACTCCGCTACACACTACTCCCGGACACAATAGTACTTGGGCCTTTAGTTACACAAAAGAGCTGACCAGCAGCGAAAGAAAAGTCGTACATGTTCAACTCTGAACCTTCACATGTGCTTGGCATGTCCCATATGTGCCTTCCCGGGTCGAGAGGACGTAAAACACCAAAATTCATTCACATGTGCTTGGCTCGTCAGAAACAAAGGTAAGGTGGGGTGGTTTTTTTTACATGCGTCTAAACATAGGTCGTTTGCCAGAGATCAGATTGACCAGCAGAAGCAAATTTTCTTTTTGCACCTGACTAAGGTGTAAGTTTCAATATTTATCGCACAATCGAAGTTTGCTCATCGTTTTTCTGTTGTTTTCGAGATGTAGTCCTAATCATAGCCCTATCCCCGACCGTAAGTAGGCCTACTAACCCTAACCACAACAGTCGGATGAACACTTAACTTGTGCCTTTGTTCTCACATCCAGAAAGTTTCCTTCAATTGCTTTGGTGATGAAATTTGTTAAAATCATTTGCTTTGTTTGTTTATAGGGGAAGACGGGGTAAAAAGCGCATGGGCGGGTAAGAAGCCCACCCCAATTATCTCATGAAATAAAGAAAATTTCAGTCACATTTGCCCATGAGACGAATGCTAAACATTAACGCTCGTCTCATGGGCAAAATGAGACTGAAATTTGCTTCATTTCATGAGATAATTGGGGTGGGCTTCATACCCGCCCATGCGCTTTTTACCCCCGTCTTCCCCTAGTATCCCTTGTCGCATGAAAATAGGTAGCTCGTAAAAATAAGTAGCTCGCTATTATGAGAGTCTGTATTTGCGACAACCACAAATTTCACTTTTTCTGTACTTTAACCATTTAACTAACCCTAACCCTAACCATATCCCTAACCCTAGGGGATGACGGGGTAAAAAGCGCATGGGCGGGTAAGAAGCCCACCCCAATTATCTCATGAAATGAAGCAAATTTCAGTCTCATTTTGCCCATGAGACGAGCGTTAATGTCTAGCATTCGTCTCATGGGCAAATTTGACTGAAATTTTCTTTATTTCATGAGATAATTGGGGTGGGCTTCTTACCCGCCCATGCGCTTTTTACCCCGTCTTCCCCTATCCCTTTTCTGGTCGATCCCTATCTCTATGGCTCCAACCCACCTGCGTGCGCATCTCGACCCTTCCAACGGAAGTGTCGCCATCTTAGTCCTTATTTGTGTGTAAACAAAGTGAAAATGTTATCTAAACGTGTAAAGAAAACATCCAGATGTTATAAATACAGTTTAGATAAGTTTCGAATTGGAACAGCCAAATACGCAGCATCGATCTCGCATTTTTCAAACAAAGTTAGTGACTAAGATGGCGGGCTCCCATAATATGGCGCTCCTTGTGGCCGGATATGACGACACGTGGGTACCAGCCATTCGCCGACTTTGGGACCGACCTCCGTTTAGACTCTTTTTTCCTTTCCCCTCCAAACTTCGTGTGTGTCCTGTGATAAAGGGAAATAATCCCTGTGGGTTTTTGTTTGGTTTCTTTTTTGTTTCATATCACTACATGTTTAGTAGCCACTTCTATGTAGCCTTCAGGTCTCCCAATCGTCCCGCAGAACAAGGGGTCCCAGGGACTCCTTCACGTACAGTATAGAGGGTCCTAGAGGCGGGATAGAGGGTCCCAGTGGCATTGCAAATGCTAAAAATATTTTTTCTACTGCATCCTTGGGACCCCCTGCACATTCTTGTACAGGGTCCTTGAGAATTGTAGTGCTTCATAGACCCCCAAATGGGGGTCCCTGGGACCCCCTGCACATTCTTGTACAGGGTCCTTGAGAATTGTAGTGCTTCATAGACCACCAAATGGGGCTCCCTGGGAGCCCCTGCACATTCTTGTACAGGGTCCTTGAGAATTGTAGTGCTTCATAGACCACCAAATGGGGCTCCCTGGGAGCCCTGATCCTTAGAATTAATAATTTAGAAAACAAGTGCAGTGTGACTGAAACTCCGACCAGACTGACACTCGAACGACACAGTCATTCAATCTTCAAACGTCAAAGAACTTTATTGTCTCAAAACTGATAAATTAAATTGTGGCAACGCCTGCGATTCAATCATACGAAAACAGAAAATTTACCCAATTTATGAGATCTCGAAAGCACGCAAAACAACATCAAAGAAAATATTAGTATGCAGAATCAAACACATAATAAATCGATCAAATCGTACCCTGGACTTTTCGTACCCTGGACGTTTCGTACCAAATTTTAGTCGTTTTTTAAAGACAGTAGAGATGATTTTGACCACAAAAACAGATGCTTGTGGTAAAAGAAAAGACCATCTAACCCTAACCCTATCCCTAACCCTAACCCTATCCCTAACCCTAACCCTATCCCAACGAAAAATAGGTACGAAATGTCTTGGGTACGAAACGACCAGTTCCCATTTCCAGCCATGCTAAGATACACACGCTTCATTAAACATGCATACGCGATATCAACATAGTTCCCAAATATGCTAAGATAACAGTACAGAAAAACATTCAATGCTAAAATATAAAACAGTATAGATATTACAAGATGAAATATAATCAGATATACATACATGAACATTAAGATATTACAAGATGAAATATAAAAAGATATATACATTAAAATAATACAAGATTAAATATAGACATTTTTAGATACATAATAATGATAATAATAATAGTACATTTATATAGCGCTTTACTTCAGATGAGCCCAAAGCGCTTTACAATCAATTATTCATCAACAAATAGACAACAAAAACAGCATTCAAGAATGACACCAACCAGCAACAACGCATACCAAGCAACTCTCTCTCTCTCTCTCTCTCTCTCTCTCTCTCTCTCTCTCTCTCTCTCTCTCTCTCTCTCTCTCTCTCTCTCTCTCTCTCTCTCTCTCTCTCTCTCTCACACACACACACACACACACACACACACACACACACACATTTATCGACACCGATTCGTTCATCCCCATTCAGTAAGCCACAGCAACCGAGCCGCACGAACTGACCACATACACCAACACACATACACAAACACCCTCACACACAACGTACGCACACAGACAGACGCACACACACATGCACACAGACACACACACACACATGCGTGCACACATAACCCACAAAGCCAAAACACACACAAGCACACATGTATGCACATGCTCACACACACACACGACACACACACACACACACACACACACACACACACACACACACACACACACACACACACACACACACACATGCTTTTAAAACTAAATTCACAAAAAATCTTCAATGTGTATGCGGTGCTATTGATAATTGTACAACAACACACATTCTATATTATTGCCCTTATTTTCAATCGGCCCTTTCAGAATTCAGAAAAGATGAATCCAAATGTATATTCCAAGATGCCGTATCTCTTTTTAATTTTGTACAAACTTTAATGTTAAGTCCATTTGGCTCGTTTCTATGATTGCTGTTGGGTTTTTGTTGATAGAATGTTTGCATTTTTATTTTATAATAGTTCAATTCTGGAGTTTTTATTTTATTTTATTATCATTATTATTATTATTATGTTTTTTGTGTGTTTTATTTTTTTTTTTAATTTTTTTATTTTATTATTTTTTAATTTTTTAAACTGTTTTAACTAAGCATACATTCCCTAATGTTACTTATAAATATGCACTTTAAGCACACACAGATACACATGCACATTCCCACGCGCACACACTCACACACACACTTTCATGTCTAATATCACTTCTAAGTGAAAAGACGTTAAATTAAAGAACAACAACACACACACACACACACACACACACACACACACACACACACACACACACACACACACACACACACACACACACACACACACTCAAACACACACCACGAAACACAACACAAACCTCTTATTCAATCTTCATACGCATGTATACATACACACACGCGCGCGCGCGCGCTCACAGACACACGCATACACACCCACACCCGATGCGAATGCAAATTTTAAAGCCTGCTTAATCATCCTCACCCCTTCGCCTTTGCTTAATTAAGGCTTTGTCATCCCAATGAGCAGCTTAGGACGCACATTTCACCGCCAGGTGGCAAACAAACCAGTAGGGGCTTAGCGCGTGCTATTCTTAGTTGGGGGTAGTGAGAGAGAGAGGGGGGGGGGGGAGTCCTCAAACCAGTAAGGAGCTTCGCGCGTGCTACTCTTAGTTGGGGGTAGTGAGAGAGAAAACTTGAAACTTGAAACTTGAAATCTTTAATGAGGAATAGCTCAATAAGCATAAAATGCTTCTTTTCATGAGGTCCTCAAACAAAAGGAATCCATAAACAAGCGAAAACACAAGGCCAAGGGCAAAATGTAACAATAATAGAAACAGTAATACAACACATTAAATAACAATCAAAATAATAAGGTCAGGCACGGAAATACAAATCGATAATAAACAGGAGACCACAAATGCATAATTCAACAATAGCATAAACAAAAGAACATCATACTACATAATAATCTCTCTCTTTCTCTCTCTCCTCTCTCTCTCTCACTCTCCCCCCGCCCTTTCACTCTCTCTCTCTCTCTATCTCATACTCTCACTCACACACACACACACACACTCACACACACACACCCTTCCACACACACACACACACACACACACACTCACACACACACACATGTACACATACACACACACACACATGCTAATAAACACACATACGTGAGCCTAAGCACACATAGGGGAAGACAAAAAGCGCACAAGAAACCCACACCAATTATCATGAAATGAAGCAAATTTCAGTCTCATTTTGCCCATGAGACGACACAGCATTCGTCTCATGGACAAATTTGACTGAAATGTTCTTTACATGAGATAATTGGGGTGAGCTTCTACCAGCACACTTCCCCTACACACACCGCACCCGCACACTTACATATGCATATACACACATGCGTAAATACATTCATACTTAGACATGTACACACGTTCGCAAGCTCACACAATCGTATCATTCGCATGCACGCACACGCATGCAGCTCCCACTCGTACACTCATACAAACAATCTCTCTCTCTCTCTCTCTCTCTCTCTCTCTCTCTCTCTCTCTCTCTCTCTCTCTCTCTCTCTCTCTCTCTCTCTCTCTCTCTCTCTCTCTCTCATCTCTCTCTCACTCACTCTCTCTCTCTCTCTCTCTCTCTCTCTCTCTCTCTCTCTCTCTCTCTCTCTCTCTCTCTCTCTCTCACTCTCCCTCTCTCTCTCTCTCTCTCTCTCTCTCTCTCACACACACACACACTCGCACACACACACATACCCACATCCACACACACTCACACACACACACACACATCCACACACACACACACACACACACACACACACACACACACACCACACACACACACACACACACACACACACACACACACACACACACACACACACACACACACATACGCATACACATGCGCACACACACACACACACACACACACACACTCATGAAGTTTTCACCCTAACACTCCTACAACCAAGCACACAGGCAGACACACATACACACACACACACACACACACACACACACACACACACACACACACACACACACACACACACACACACACACACACACACACACACACACACACACACACACACACACACATAAACCCACGCGCGCGTGCGCATACGTACAGGATAACCTGCATCAATGACAAAAGATAACTTTAAAATTCATCATTATCAAGAATACACAATCATGCTGTTGGAGGGAAAGCAGGGGGGATATCAGCATTTATAATTGTTTAAAAAGGTAATCATGATAAGATGCTTTGAAGGATGCCAATGTACGCTTTAGTTTAACATGGTCAGGAATATCATTCCACAGTCTCCCGCCAGAGTAAGTCATTGAGGTCATGTATAAATCAGTTCTAGGTCTGGGAAGTATTATTCTATCTTTGCCTCTTACTTGTGTTATACACAGCTTTTCACACAGGTAGGATGGAGCCAGTCTGTTAACTATCTTATAAAGAAAGACGGCTTTATTGAATTGGCATCTGAGATTAAATGGAAAAATATTCAATGTTTTGTAGTCTTGATCAAGCAGGGTGGATGATTTTAGATGTATGAGTTTGATGGATCTTCTGTAAATGCTTTCTATGGGTTTAAGGCAGTTTTTGCTTGCCATATCCCATGTTGTGGATACATAGTCACAAAGTCGGGTTGTAAGTAAGTATGGAAAAATAGTTTTCTGGTGTGTTGGTCAATAAAATGTTTAATTCTATTCAATTGAAATACTTTTTTGGACAGTTTACGAATAAGAGCTGAAATATGAAAAGACCAAGAAAGGTTGTTATCGACAGTAAGCCCCAGCAGTTTGTGTGAGTCAACTTCCTCTAAAACTTTATCGTGTATTTTGATTATTTTCAAATTAGATTTGATGTTCTGTCGTTTTTGTCGTGCAGTGACCATCATAAACTTGGATTTGTGCGGATGTAGTGCCATATGGTTTTGGTCACTCCACGCCTCTATTTTAATTAGGTCGTCTTGTATATCTGAAAGCATTTATTTAGGTCTGTGTTCTGGTTCTTGTTATGTAGCGTACTGTCATCAGCAAATAATTCACAATCGGATAAGACATGCAAAGGGAGGTCATTGATATAGATAGAAAACAAGACTGGCCCCAGGACTGACCCCTGTGGAACACCATAATTTAGTGATTTAAATGAAGAATATTTACAGTCCTGAACTACTAATTGCTGCCTGTTTGTTAGAAAGGAGGAGATAAGGTCCATAGACTCTGGCGAGAAACTGTATAGTTTAAGTTTTCGTAGGAGGAGATTGTGGTCGATTGTATCAAAGGCTTTGGCAAAGTCAAGAAACACTGCACCAGTGATGAGATGATTATTTATATTAGTGTGCCATTGCTCTATAAGATTAGAGAGAGCAGTGTGACATGAATGTTTTTATCTGAATCCGCTTTGGTTAGGATGAAATAACACGTTATCATCAAAATGGGATTGAATCATTTTCTTTAAGTGTTTTTCTAAAGGTTTTGATAGAACAAATAAAATGGGTATTGGTCTGTAATTGGAAGCATCATTTGGATCACCAGATTTGAAAATGGGAAGTACCTTGGCATCCCTGAAAGCTTGGGGAAAGTAACATTTTTCAATGGACAAATTATAGATATATGTCAAATGTTCAGCAATGATTGGTGCTGCAATTTTAAGAATTCTACTATCTATATCATCCAAGCCACGTGCTTTAGACTGGCTTAATGAACATAATTCCAAGTAAACTTCGTGTACACTGATAAACTCAAAAGTAAGACAGGATTTAACATTTTTCGATTCACAGAATTCCGTGAGCAAAATAAGATCATTTTGTTTAGTGTTATTTTCTTTGATAATCTTATTAGCGACACAAGATAAATGATCATTAAAGTCATGAACAGATAAATAGGTTGATGGAGTATTCATAGATGGTTTGCTTTTGCCGAATAGGTTATTCACTGCTTTCCATATGGACTTTGAATTGGATTTAGAAGCAATAAACTCACTGAATTTTTTTTCTCAGCTGATCTTTTCATTGTGTTTACTTTGTTTCGTTCTTTCTTGAAATTGTCATCCTTTCCTGATTGCTGAAACATCAGATCACGGTTTTTGCGTGCTGTGTTTACTTCGTCAGTAAGCCATGGTGGTTTTTCAGTGAGCTTTATTCTTTTCTTTCTGGTAGGTGCATGTTTATCAAATACTCCAAGGAAAGCAATGTACCAGGCATTTAAAGCATCATCTGGGTTACGATGTTGATACACTTCTGCGAAGTTTACATTACTCAAATCAAACAAAAAAAGATCGGGGTTGAAATTATTATAATTTCTATGCAAAATATATTTATGGTTACACTTAGGAATTTTGATACCCTTTTTATGCTAGGGTAAGCAAACTGGAAAGTGATCACTTAAACCAAAAGTAGGTACTGATGTTTCTATAATGTAAGTTGTATTTGTGACATAAATGTGATCGATCAATGTTTCGGATGTTAACGTTTTTCGGGTAGGATTAGTTACAAGTTGTGTTAGATTGTATGAATCAATAATTCTTTTCCATGTGTTACAAGGTTTAAGCAGATCAATGTTAAAATCCCCAAGTAATACAACTTCACTATTATACTCCATTACATCCTCCATCATTGGAGAGAGACAGAGAGAGAGGGAGAGGGAGAGAGAGAGAGAGAGAGAGAGAGAGAGAGAGAGAGAGAGGGAGGGAGGGAGGGAGGGAGGGAGGGACTCTCATTACCCCCAACTAAAAAATATGAAGTCCATACTGGCTTGATTGCCCCCTGGCGGTAGAATGAGCGTCCTAAGTCGACCATTAACGTAGGATAGAAATGTAAAGGGAATTAATGCAGTTTGTTACTATTTTTAGCTATGACGTATACACAATGTCACTTAAAAAAAATAGTGATTGCACTATCTACACTATTTTTTTAAAATAGTGTAGATTATTACTAGATTACTTGTTTTACTAAAACAATTCTTGCATCAGAATGAGTCAGGCCGGACCTAAGTTTTTAAGGAGTGGGGGCTAATTCATCGAAGGTGCGAAGCACCAAGACCCCTAGAGGGTTCCGGGGGCATGCTCCCCCGGATTAATTTTTTTTTTTTTTTTTAGAAGCAAAATAGTGCAATCTGGGCATGAAATAAAGGACTAATGCCATTACTGTTCATACCCCTTTTGAAACATGTTTTGAACCATTAAGTACCTATCAACTGGTGGTGCTGATGAGTGCTAGGCATAGCCCGCAAGGAAATTTAGCTGCCGCTCGGCGACATGAATTTTCGTTGGAAAAAGGGTGGGGGCTAAGCGCCCCCCCCCCTCCCCCCCCCCCCCCCCCCCCAACCCCGTAGGTCCGGCCCTGAATTGACATTAGTGATTTGCTTCATTTTAAAAATGTGACCCACTTAGTCCCTATACTTTAAAATAATATGTACCCAGTTTTTATTGAAATCTTCAGGAATTCTTGACATAATTGCATTACAGACAGACAGACAGACAGACAGATGGGCAGACGGACCAAAAGCAATATCCATCAGACTACGTAGGCCTAAATATAAATATAGGACCAGTTTGAAAGTAGTTTTGAGTACAATTCGTGGACTATAGAGAACCGTAGAGGGAGTTGGGAGGGGGCATAACTCAGGATTTTAGATGTGGGAGATTGTGCCTGGGTACTTTTGTAAATACTAGCAGCTACGCCCCGCAATTGCTACACCCTGCGCTTGCTTCGCTTTGCGGCAGCTTTTCCCCGGTACAGGCCTTTAGAAGTGCAGTTGCGTGGATAGCACTTCAAAATGTCTCCCATTGTAGTCCATGTTTACGGAGCCCCTTCAGCTCTCACTCTCACTGTGCTATTGGCGCCTTCAAAATGTCTTCCACTGCATTCTCCTGTTAATGACGATCAATCACGAATATATGGTTATTGTGGTCTAATGCCAACGGTTTTGAAATTATGAGCATTTGTTTTCAGAGCCCCTTCAGCTCTCACTTTAGCCCCTTCAAAATGTCTTCCACTGGGTTTCCGCAGTGATGATGATCATGAATATATATGGTTATATTGGTCTAACGCCAACGGTTTTGAAATTATGGGCACTTTTATCCAGACAGACCGTCATCATGTAACAGCTTCAAGATCAAATGTAAAGTTCAAGGTCAAGTGGCTTTTAAATGTATCCAACTGCATTCCTTAGATCATGGTGATCACGACTATATATGCCAATATGGTTTAGTGGGTGTAAACCCAATGGTGTCCAAACTACAGCCACAGGTAAAAAAGAGAAGTTCAAAAGTCAAGGTCAAGATCATTAGGGTAATCAATACTTTGCACCATATATGACATTGACGCAGTCTACCAATCTGCCAACTTTGAAGCCTGTAGCTGAAAAAAAAGTGAAAGATATTGCCAAAATACAAAGTTGACACCTCCAAGGTCTATGTCCTTGACCTTGACCTTCATCGGTACCCAATATTCCAATTCATCATTAGTCAATCCACTCCTATCCAAGTTTGAATATTGTAAGTCCAAGGATATGAAAGAACTGACCTCTAGAAGAAATGTCGGGTTTCACGGTCAAACTTTATAGGGTTTTTTATGGGACCATTAATTCTGCACTGTGATACACCACCACACAAAAAAGACGAAGAAGAAGAACAGAGTAAAGATGAGTTGAGTTGATGATTCAAATGTTTTTCTTGTCTACCCATAGGTGAAGGATCTAACAAAAACTGAAGATGGCTGAAGAAGGGAAAGCAAGGGAGATGCCACTCACTGAGATAGAAAATGGTTTCCTGCAACTTGAGACTGCTGCAAGCTGTTTGCAAAGTAATGGCGGCATCAAACATTTGTTGAACCAAGCGCAACATCTCAGTGAATCATCAGATCCTGACCACCTCATGACTGAGTTACAACGGAGAGGTTGGCATCACTGTGAAATATTGGTGGCATTGATTGGAAGAAAACTGATCCGGTTGGTTGGCGAAGAATTTAGAAACTACGCGATGAACACGACGTTTTGGGATGAGATCATTGCATTCCTGACTGCCAGGAAAGTGTGGTATGCTGTTGTGAACATTCTGTTATGCGCAAACAATTACCTGACACGTATACAGCAATGGTTTTCGAATCTGCTGGAAGAAGATGTACTGGCTCTTTATACTGAAGTTGGAAAATGGAAATCAGGCAGTAGATGGTATAAAAACTGGTTCCGCACTGCCTCATTCTGTGGTCTTTCCAGACATCTCAAACACCTTCTTTGGTCTGAAAACAGAAACGCAAAGCGTGCCATTTCGAACGATTGCACAAGTTCTGACTCAACACAAAACATGCTAGTTTCTATGACATGCAGGTGGAGGCTATCGCTAACACGAAACCAGTCTAATCAAGAGGCAGACTTCAATAAATGTCTTTACCTCGCTTGTGAAGCTGGTTTGTTTTCACTCTTTGTTCCACCTGCTGAATTTGATAATTCTCCACGAGGCCTTCGACAGACCCCTTTGGGAATAGTAGTGTTCTACAACCAGCCAGACCTCGTGCGACTGCTGTGCCAGGCTGGAGCAGCAGTCAGCAGCTCTGAGGTCCTCTGGCTGAGTCAGCACCCAACGCTGAAGAAAAGATGTGAGGCAGAGAGTCATGAAGAGCCATCACCTCCTGCGGCCAACAGTTACCCGTCAAAGTATGATGTCACAGCCGCCAAAGAAATCAAGGAGTTTCTGCTCAGCAAGTTGCCTCGTTCTCTGGAAGACCTCTGTCTCCAGGAGGTGACCAAACATGTGGGCTGGGGACACGAGAGAGATAGGAAAGTGGAGCAGCTGGAAATCCCTGAAGTGCTGAAGGAAATGTTGACCTTCAAGAACTAAACTGTGTTGAATGTGGAAGGGAAATGGGAAAGATACTTCAAACTAGCGTGTGTTTTGTTTTAATGTTATATATGTATATTGATGACTTTGTTCTCAGGCTTTTTCGCCTTTTCATTTTTTTTCTTTTTCTTTATCTTCGTTTATTTGCAGAAGTAGTAGATGCTTGTAAATCCACTTTACCGATTACTCCTAAGGATTTGAATAGGACCTGTACCGTTCATTCTGGACATAAGATTCCTTTTTGATCTTTTTAAGAAACATTTTTGTAAATCATTATGCCTTTGTAGACAAGCACAAGCTTTATAAAGAAATAACTTTCTTTGATTTTGGTTAATCTCCTGTAGCACTTCTGTCAGTGACGTGAAAATATGGATGAATTAAAAAAAGACACTGCATACAATTAGCAAACATGATTGCAAATTTAAAGCCTTGATCATTGCTTCTACCAGACTCTCAATCAGTTCCTCACCTTTCTCAAACAAAACTGGCAGCTGTGATTTTCATTTCGCGTCTTCAATGAACAATCTCTGCATGTCTATGGATTCTTATCTTTCAATGAAAATGCCCCATGACATGTAAACAACCTCTGCAAAGCAGCCTATTTATTTCTAGATTTGATTTACCTAAAAGCCACCCTTAGCTGCCCGAACGGACAGCCAGAATCTGTGTTCGCCGAACAGAAATGTTCGGCCGAACGGAGTTTTCCCTTAATTGCCCCCGAACCTGCAGCCCGAACAGCCCTTCCTTGTTCGGGCGAACAGCCGTTCGGGCCGAATCTCGTTCACAAGTCGTGTCCTGCGAACAAGTTTCTTGTTCGGCCGAACACGAGAACTCTTCATACTTGAAGGAACAAAAAATTGTCGCTGATCTTTATTTTTAGATCAGTGATATATCCAAAACACGCCATTGTTTTTTCTTCCGATTACCTTTTCTTTCTTGCCGTCAGATGTTAGTCTAGATGAGTAGATCATAATGCAAAGATGTAGTTTTGTCACCCTCGTCATGTTTACGAACCTCAAAGTCTGCTTCTTTCAGTTTTGTGAACAAGAGAGTTGGATCACTCGATCAGCACGAACACGGAACACTGAACAGACCAAAGGCCTGTTTATCGATCTGTCATCATCACATCATTTATTATATTGAAGATAAATGCTATTGCTTCCAATTCAAAGTAGCATTAGCCTTGTTGGAAATTTGATGAAGCTGAACAATAGTATACGTGGTCAACTTTTTCTGAAAAGCTGTGTGCCTGGCTAAGTGGTGAAAGTAAAGCAAAGAGAAAGAGTAGAGGCCTAAGCCCAGTCAGTCAGAAGTGAAAGTAGGCCTACAAAACAATCGATACATTTCATGTTTGGACTCAAGTTGTGTAGATTTCTTGTCATCGTGACTGACGAATCCCGCAGACATAAACATAAATGTTAAGCATATACATGTAGATCTATACTTTAATCTGATCTAAACGATGCAGAAACAAAATTATATTCTATGTCTTTGTTGCAGTAGGTTGTAGAAGTATGTGGGCCTAGACTGACTAATGACTCTACCACATAAATTTTGATTAGGCCTAGTGTGCATTTAAGTGTGTACTGTGTTTCACTGTATGTGTGTCTGTGTCTCTGTGTGTGTCTGTATCAGTATGTACTGATTTATTAATTGGTCGTGGGCCCTAAAGAGAAAAAGAAGAAAGAAGTGTACACCCTTGTGAAAAGTGTACTAGTTATGCTTATGCGGTTGTGTGTGTATGCAACACGTAAGCGTCTGTACTTGTGTTTGTATGTGGGTGTGGTTGTTTCTTTGTCTTTCTCGAGTCTATAGACACGTGTGAGACACGTGTGTCCCCAGTGTGTGGGAAATGCTCCTCTAAGTAGAGTCACAAGTTCGGTTCGAGTGGATCATAAGCCAGCCTGTCTGTCCACAGAGGAGGGGGGGGGGGGGGGGGGGACGCACAAATCTTTGCTAAAGTTTTAAGCACCTGGACCCCTGTGATTGGAATTCATTAGCCTTCGATGTATGCTAATGGGAACCTCAGTGATTTAGCACATACTTGTTTGGGAAGATTTGCTAGGAGCTATGTTTCAGTTCATTCCTCCAGCTGCCCAGGGCTTTCTTACAGATGGGGCGTTTGTCGTTGTCCACAAGGAATGCTATGACCTACTAAAGAGGTGAAATGTTCAAACCAATGAAATTAAACTGTTTGTTAAAGTGACCAATCAGAAACAAACCCCTGGTCAGATATCCAATGAGATTAGGTTTTAGGATCCGAGGGCTAAATGTGGGTAGAAGCTTGCTATTTATTTCGTGAAAGCATTCTAGGCTTTCTCTTGTATGGCCAGCAGCAGAAGTCTTAACTTGCTCTGAAGACTCTGAAGTCTGTAGCTGGTGGTCAGTCCTTTGCCTGGGATGTGTGTGTGTGAGTATTGACATTTTAGGACTTTGATTTTTCTAGTTCGTGATTGATTTTGTGAGATAAAGATTGCCATGTTTGTAATATGCATTTTCGATATTTCTAAGGGAACAGTCTTCATGGGATTTCGCGTTATTTTTGGTTGTAGAATTCAATTGAGATCTTCTTTCTGTTAAAACGTTTATTTGGAAGAAAACCAAATTGAATTGAAATCGGATTTCTAGTTTTGATCCAAACATGTTTCCATATACGTCATTGCTCTCTCTCTCTCTCTCTCTCTCTCTCTCTCTCTCTCTCTCTCTCTCTCTCTCTCCTCTCTCTCTCTCTCTCTCTCTCTCTCTCCCTCTCTTCTCTCTCTCTCTCTCTTTGAGAGAGTCAAATCCCTCATAATGTGTGTTAGTGAAGGTTAATATTATTTTCTGTTTATGGATGATTTAACCTTTAACGGTTGTGTAGCCTTATTAGTTGAGATGATCATGTTGTTTGACGATTTATATTCTTTTGCTGTTTTGTTAGGTTAGAGAACCGTATTGCTAGATGATGTAGGCAGAGTTGTTACCTAGATCATTTGGGGTTTATTGGGTTTGGAAGGGCGAGACGGTTTAATTGAATAGTAGAATTAACCACGAGTTCTTGGCCACTTGATAAGTTTATAGTCCAGCAGGCGATCTGTAGTGGACAGTTGCCTGAGGGTGGTGAACCCTAGTAGGCTTTTTTTGTATTGGCTCCTAAAGAGCCCACGTGTTGTCCACGTGTTGAGAAAGGCCACTACTAAGGTGAGGTCCACGTGTTGAGAAAGGCTTTGTTAAAAGGGATGGTCATGGTCTAAATGAAAGAGTTCATTGAGACTAGGTCTAATGGGTTGAATGTAAACGGAAACATGTGTTTTCTTGTTGGTTAATGTTAGAAAGTCATACTGTTAGTTTATCTTTATGTGTATTGGTCTTTGATTGATTGAATCAAAGGATGGTTATGTGTATTGGTAATTGCGCCACGCCATCGTGTATTGAATGTTATTGATGATGCTATTTGGGATTATCGTGATTGATTGAATCAAAGGCAGCGCCATGGTTAATAAAACAACAGAGGATTGCGCTAGCCATACTAAAACCTTGTTGAAGTTAATCCGAATTTCAGATAGTGATAATTTCGGCTTGGGTAGCTTACGTTTAACTGATGGCGTTAAATGTGTGTCATTGTTCTGGATAGGGTTTTCTCTGTAACTAACCTATGCAAATCCAAAACAAGGGACTAAACTTGCTATAAGTAATAAGTAATCCTCAGGAGTGTCCAGGGATTATCTCCCTTCGATAATAATTAATTCGTTGTTGATCGCTGAGAAGATATCCCTATTATGTTCATCGTTGACTTTCATGTTATTGTTTAAGGATGTTGATCGCAACATTCTTTTATTATTCTAGTTCATTGTGGGCCTGTTGTTGTATGCTTGTTCTATGCTTGTGTTATGTCATTGTTGTAGAGTCCTTTTACAGGTCCTTTTCTTATCATTTAAGTTCATTGTGGGCCTGTTGTTGTATGCTTGTGCTATGTCATTGTTGTTGCAGGTCGCATGTTGCTAGAGTCCTTTTCTTTTCCTTTTATTTAGTCTCCTTTCCTTTTGATATCCTTTTCTTTTGCTTACCTTTTACTTTTACCTTTATTTCTTTTTGTAGTTTAGTAGATTGATTAAAGAGTGAAAATTCCAAATTGTCTTCTTTGGTTTATTGTGTATCCCTCATTGTGAAAGTCTACCGAACTCCTTCACCCTCTTCAATTCTTTCTTCTTAAAATCTATTTTCTCTTTCTATCTTTCTGTCATATATTTGCCTATCTACCCCGAACCCGACACCCTTTCTGTAACTGTGCTGCCCCACTAGGGTAGGTATGAAAGGGTGGCTTACAGAAGATTTCCTTTATTAGTTTATATTTTCCTCTTTTTTTTAACCAGCCGCGTGGCGAAAGCTGGTTAATATTTTCAGCATAGTTTGTTCCTTCCTGACTCTGTGTGTGTGTGTGTGTGTGTGTGTGTGTGTGTGTGTGTGTGTGTGTGTGTGACTATCTGTCCATATGACAGCTTATGGTACTTGGATAACATTTGAACGGACATATGACAAACCTACTACAAAGACTAATGCAAAGCAGTGCCATACAACGCGCAGCATCAAACAACAGGCAGCGTCAAACATTGCGCCACGCCATACAATGCGCAGCATCAAACAACAGGCAGCGTCAAACATTGCGCCATGCCATACAACGCGCAGCGTCAAACAACAGGCAGCGTCAAACATTGCGCCACGCCATACAACACGCAGCATCAAACAACAGGCAGTGTCAAACATTGCGTTACGCCATACAACGCGCAGAGTCAAACAACAGGCAGCGTCAAACATTGCGCCACGCCATACAACATGCAGCGTCAAACAACAGGCAGCGTCAAACATTGCGCCACGCCATACAACGCGCAGCGTCAAACAACAGGCAGCGTCAAACATTGCGCCACACCATACAACGCGCAGCGTCAAACAACAGGCAGCGTCAAACATTGCGCCACGCCATACAACGTGCAGCGTCAAACAACAGGCAGCGTCAAACATTGCGCCACACCATACAACGCGCAGCGTCAAACAACAGGCAGCCTCAAACATTGCGCTACGCCATTCAATGCGCAGTGTCAAACAACAGGCATCGTCAAACATTGTGCCACGCCATACAACGCGTAGCATCAAACAACAGCAGCGTCAAACAACAGGCAGCGTCAAACATTGTGCCACACCATACAATGCGCAGCGTCAAACAACAGGCAGCGTCAAACATTGTGCCACGCCTCTCAAACCAAACTTTGTTGTTATTCACACCACCACTACCACCACCACTACCACTACCACCACCATTACAAAACAAAGACTTTTATCAATAATAAAAAAATAAACATAATTATGTCCAACTGTCACTTAGCTCATATTGGCATTTTTACATGCAGCTTCTTGCTTAATTTCATTTTTTTGCCATGCTATAGGTGTGTTACATGTCATTTATTAACACATTGTACATAAATATATGTCAATAAATTTGTTTTCATTCTGTTTTTTCTGTCTTGTCTTGATCACTCATTGTTCACTAATTACTAAAAAAGTAGCAGAGGTAATGAAAACAAAGCATTATTGCACACAGTGACAAACCATTCTCCAAAACAATTCCATGTTAATTACATGACTGATTGTGTGAGTGTGCATGCAGTCAGTGAGTGTGTCAATGTGTTTGTGATTTCATGATACAGTATCTACTTTATCCAGGGTATGGATGGTAGGAAGTGTTGAATTGTGTCAATACCATACATATAATACCTTGATGCCAGCCCACTTTTCAAAAACACCAATGAAATGATCATGTTGGCATCACAAATCACCTACAAAATTATATTGTTCTCCAAATGCTTATATGTAATCAAATACACATGATCCTACATTTACGCGTCCGCTTATTTTTTTCCCTCTTTCTGTGTGTGTGTGTGTGTGTGTGTGTGTGTGTGTGTGTGTGTGTGGTGTGTGTGTGTGTGTGTTTTTTGTAACTCATTCTTTGGGGTGATATGCTATTTAATTTTTATACAGGTTCATGTTTTATTTCAATTTTAATGTTTTTTTTATATGAGACTTATTAATTGTATGCGCCAGCATTAGTAATTAGTGATGA